>CM071930.1:5928172-6190888 GCA_016081115.2 Rehmannia glutinosa | reverse complement strand
GAAGTTACGTATTGCTTTTTGCTTATAAAGGGGGAAATGTAGTTTAATCAAACCTCAAGGGAATTTTTTGCAATTTTAAAAAATATGGGTTTTTTTTTTTTTGTAATTAGCCCGAACCTCAAGTTTTGTGGTAATTATCCCTTTGAATTGTCATTATCTTGTTATTAGGACTAATATGGGTGTTCACTTCTTTTCAAATTTCTAAAGGCGCGACCATATATTGCTTCAATAAAAAAGGCAATCTGTTGGCTGTTTCTGCTGATGATAATCAAATCCAAAATCTTGGCTATCGATAATGGCCACGAAGTTGCTGCAAACTTCTGCCATTGTTTCTGGTGATTTATCTGGATATCTAACAGAATCATTTAGTCAGGTCAGCATCTAAATCCTTCTGTAGTTTTCTTGGCAGAAAAAAGTTTTCTACTTAATGCTTATCTTTTGGCACAGCTTGTATATCCGACACCTGTTCCTCTTAAGGCTGTTTTTGTGAGGAAATGCCTCTAAAGTAAGCGGTCTTCAAATAAATCGTTTGATTTTTTTGTGATGTTCTTTATTTGTAGGGATAATTACAAAAGCCCCTTAGAGTTTGGGCTAATTACAAAAAAAAATTCAAAATTACGGAACACCCCTCAGGTTGGATTCTGCCTTAAATTTAAGGGGGAAACTGTAATATTTCTTATAATTGTCGGGTTTTCTGAAATATATTTTGCTTATGAAGTGGGAAAATGTAAGAATGAATCAAACCTCAAGGGGTTTTTGCAATTTCCAAAAGAAATTTGAGTTTTTGCAATTAGCCAGAACCTCAAGTATTTTTAGTAATTATCCCTATTTGTATTACTATGGGTCTAAACAAGAGATATAAACACTTTTACATATACTGGCATCTACAAATGGTGTAAAACGCTGTTGCGATTCTGTGATTAACATGTTACTGCTTACTTCTGAATTAACATTTATGTTTTTGGTAATTCTCTATAGGAAAATGTGTTTGAAATGTAAAACCCCAAGGGCCTGCAGTGTTAAAATGAGATGCCCAGCGTTTCAAGAACTGTTGAAATTCGCTGCGTCTATTCTACTCCCCTTCTGAAGTTAAGACTAACATGGTATGATTAACAAGGCCCATATTATAATTTTGTTTTCAATCTCTTTCACTTGTCTAAGAGACATTATATCACATGATTAAGCATATTGAGGTTTCAGCGGTTTAAAAATGCAATTTATCAGTTTTTACTTTAATATTTTTCTTGAAAATAACTTGAGGCTTGCAAGCGAAGAGGCAAATTTTAGCTTTTTTCGCGATATTTTAAGTTGGATTGGGGTGGTAGCTAGGTTTGGCTATTGGTTGTCTAGGTCGGGTTTATCAAGTAACCTAGGTTAGGACTGCTTTTATAATTTTATATATATATATATATATGTGTATAAATACTTGAGGAAATTATAGTAAACCCCGTACAATCCACGTTTTTACACTCTTACCATATAAACTATTTTTGTAACTATGTAAATTTTTGCACTTTGCCCTATATGATGGTTTACCCCTAAAATTTTATTTCTTAAAATAATAAAAATAGTTCATTACGATGCATATCAATCTATCATGGTTCTCAGCAAAAATTAATAATCTCTTGAATTAAATACATTGTTTGATCGAATGTAGTTGAATATTATTAAGAATGCGAGCATTTTCATGCTAATTGACTAAAATTATATTTTTATTTTTTTAATTAGTTAGTGTTAAAGATCCACGCTAATGTCTAACGTTAAGCAATTTTTTTCCCTGCAACTTTTTGCTCTTTGTGGAAGTCGTTGAGCCAACCATTGTGATGCCCGCAAGATTAGTATGCGGAGTCTTATTAATTCGTACGCATGACGAGAAGCCCAAAATAAATAAAAATACCTAGCTAGCATTTTGTTGAAACAATGTATGAATTTAAGGAAATATTAAGTTTATATTGATAACACGACAGTTCGAAATGACCTCAATGAACTATTGTCATTATTCTTCAAAATAAAAATTTAGGGCAAAATTGTCCATATAGAACAAAGTGCAAAAATTTACATAAAGGGCGTGTGGTAAAAATGGAAATAAAAATAGTTTATATAGTAAAGTGGAACGCGAATAGTAATGCGTGTTGGTTTAGTGTAATATCCTCTAAATACTATTACCTAAAACTTTCTATAAATATGTTTTATCAAAAAATGACACATAAATGTACATATAATAAAGGGATAATTACAAAATACCCCTGAGGTTTGACACTCATAAAAAATCCAAATGTTTCAATTATAAAAAGTCCCCCAAATTTGATTATGCTTTAAATTTAAGAGGGTAATCAGAATGTTTCATAAATATGAGGGGAAATTTTGAAATATTTTTGCTTTGAATAAGAAAATATAAGACTTAAATCAAAACCTCAAAAACATCTAAAGTGTTTTGTAATTAGCCAACCTAAGGGTTTTTTTTTTTGTAAATATCCCTATAATAGAATACAAACTAAAATAAAATTGGTCGGCTCGCCTTGAAAATAACCTTAAGATCCTAAGCCACTACCCATTTATCCCACGGGTTCAAGCTTCTCTCGTTATCGTTAGGGTAGCAATTGAAATCTTTGAGTTGCTTTGTCATTGTGCTTAAAAAGTCCACCAATCGCTTTTCCAATACGTTAATCTCTAGAAAATAATTACAATTTAGCATTTGATGGTTCTGACGATGCTGGCGTAGCCACCTAGACGAATCAATCGCCGACGGACCTGCACTCAAATTGATAATCTCAAGTAAATTGATTTGGACCGCACCGAAAATTGACACAAATGTCTAGTTCATATAAAAAATTGAGCTAAAATTTAAATGGTCATTAAACCTTTGATCAAAACCAAGAGTTATCTGCCCAATTAAGGTATATGAGTAGATGAATGATTGTCTTGTTTGTTATATATAGAAATATGTTCGAACTTGATAATGAATTACATTGTTTTTGAAGTACTTTTAAAATGAATTTTTGGATCTTAAAATCTATTAATAGTTTGTTTGGTGATTAATTTGGAATGAATTTTTGGATAAATCATTTCTCCAAAAAGTTCATTCTAGAGAAGCAGAAGAGAGATTATGAAAACCCACAAAATATTGTTGCAATGTATCGGCTTTTAGATATGCCTTTTTATTTTCTATTTTCAAAAATTTCGCCCGACAATCATCACACCAAAAATGAAAGAAATCATGACCGCACTGATTGTGAATCCTGGCTACGCTCCATGGTTGCAGTGCATGGAGATTGGCATACACTCATGCAGGTAATGGTATTTAGCATTAGGAGAAGATGGGTCTCATCTACTTGCGGAAATGGGTTGAAAGTGATGCTAATTTAAGTGGAAAGGTATGATATTTTCTTTTCATCAATCCAAAGTCAAATCGTATGGAATTTCTTTTTTCAGTTTCTTCTTTTATCTGCCAAACAAGTCTTTTGATGTTTGATAGCTGGTTATTGGTTCCCAGTGAGCGGTTGCAGGGCAACTACAAAGTGTGCCCTTGAAGTTTTTCAATCGAAGAATGGATTAATAATGGCCAATGATCTTCCGGAGGACACCAACGATGAAGTTACACCATCATTTTCATTGTCCAAAAATGATAAATATCTTGTGTCAACATCAGGGAGGATGGTTACGCTATACAGCACGTTGCGTTCAAGGTAATACTTTGGAACTGTAATTGGTTTGGTTCACACAGCATACAAAACCAAAATAATTAAAATCTTTTCTAAAAAACCGAACTCAAAGTGTATACAATCTATTTGATGAGGAAGCAACACGAGAAAACATAAGAAAAGGAATTCGCTTGAATGATGGATGTGTTTGTTTTTCTTTTCAGGATTTTTTAGGATAATTTTCATAAAAGACTACCCCTAAGGTTTGAGTTAATTACAGAAAACACAAAAATGTTTTGAAAACTGGCAAAAAGACCCCTTAAGGCTTGAATATTTAAAATGTAAGGGGGTAATTGCAATATTTTACAAATGTTAGGGGGTGTTTGAAATGTTTTTTTGCTTATGAAGGGGTTAAATGTAATACGAGAATCAAACCTCACGGGTTTTTTTTGTTATTTTTAAAAACATGTGGGAATTAACCCAAACCTCAGGGGCAGTTTTATTATCCCTTTTCTTTATGGTACTCACGGTAGTTGAGTTTTACAAGTCATTGCAAATATTTCTGAAATGAACATTTTGGTTTTTTCAATGCTTTGAGTATCTGCAAGATCTAACTCATCATATTTTGAATATGGTGAATAACCTTAGAATCTGAGAGACGTGATGCCAGCGCCTGCTGCAACGTACTTCTTGTTATATCCTCCAGATAACAACATAATTGCTATAGGCATGGATGACACAACAATCCTCATCTATAATATCGTGCACGGATAAGGTAATGAGTGTTTAATTAATGATAACAAGAAATACAACATGCACTGCATGCTTAGCTATGCCCTTGATTTTGCAGTTAATAAGCAAGCTTGAAGGGCACTCTAAAAGAATTAGTGGCCTCGCTTTCTCAACCACTTTTAAATGTACTTGTTTCTAGTGCAACGGATACTGAGGTGAGTTTTTTCGAACACCTCTTTCCAATATTTGCTGGCTTTCTAGTGTAATTGTCGTAATCATTATTTCCCTCAGATTGTTGTGTGGGATTGTGTTAAATGGGAGAAAAGAAAAGCACGGTGTTACAGATTCCAGACGGTTGGTCGGACGACGACCAGAGACCAAATTCAACTTGACAAGGATCAGACACACTTCCTTGCAATACACGAGACTCAACTTGCGATATACTAAACTATGACACTACAACTTGTCAACAGGTCTTTACCCCACCCGCCCACACATTTGCGCATGCTAAAAAACAAGGATAATTACAAAAAGACCCTAAGGTTTGGTCTGATTACAAAAAACCTCGAGGTTTGATTCCCGCCATGCTTCCCCCCTGCTAAAAACATTTGAAAACCCCATTGATATTTTTAATATTACAATTATCCACTTAAATTTAAGAGATAATCATTTCTGAGGGGGCTTTTTGTAATTTTGAAATATTTCTGGTTCTTTTTTGTAATTAGCCCAAATCTCAAGGGTTCTTTTGTAATTATCCCAAAAAAGGTGATTCTATGTCATTTAACATGATTTTTCATATGATTTATTACATTTTTATTCTTTCAAAGGGGCGTTTTGCCAAGTTTTTTCGTATGGATTTGCAATGCAACATACTCGTGTGATGGAAAGTTGATATATGCAGTGATGAGTGGTGGGATAATCTTAATACTTGATGCTTTAGATCTGGCACTCTAGATTTGAGATTGATCGCTTTGCATATCTTCCACCTCATGTGACCCGGTACTTAATAATACTTAGAGGCTGCTTTGCCTAAACTTATAGGCTCTTCAAAACGCTCCTTATAAAAGCTTATAAGTTGTGTAAATTTGTTTGGTAAACTTTTTTAGAAAGATCTTTATAAGCTCCTAAAATTAGATTTTAGGCGCTTTATAAACTATTTTTAAAAAGGTGGAGAATCCCAATTTTTTTCAAATTAGATCTTATTTCAACAACTTCCATTTAATTTTGACTATTTTAATTATTTTGAATACGTGGCAGTACACAACCAGTTGTTGCTGCTCATCCACAGAAGCCATACCAGTTTGCTGTAGGGTTGACTAATGGTGATGTTGTCGCTGCCGAGCCTCTTCATTCTGAAGCTAAATGGAATGAGCTGCCATAGAAAGAATTTGAGACTTGTTTGTTTTGGGGGAAACAGAATTCAGATTGGAGTTTGGTGGGGTGATAATCAGCACAGCCAGTTTTGAACAAAAACTTCATTCCTGTCATTTTTTTGCTGAATCTTTTATTTCTTATTTTTCATCCTTTT
Organism: Rehmannia glutinosa; assembly: GCA_016081115.2. NCBI lineage: Eukaryota > Viridiplantae > Streptophyta > Magnoliopsida > Lamiales > Orobanchaceae > Rehmannia > Rehmannia glutinosa. The sequence continues at coordinate 6,184,987 of CM071930.1, read as the reverse complement.
TGCTTTGATGAATACTATTACTAGTAGATTACACCTAGTAAAGGTGGACTTTGAGTTAGCGAAAAATATAAATTTATATGGTTGATGATCTGCATATGATTTGTGTAATATCATTGTGTGATGCTATGATTCATATAATTTGATTGAATATATATTTAAGATATTTCGCATCAAAACCTCAGTAGTAGTAACTAAATATGTTTACTTTATAAAGTAATTGTAGTGGTTGTAGTGTGTTTCTCATATTTGACCATGATGGATTGTTTTATCATTTGTTTGCAATTTTCAAGCGTGTTTTTCTCCCAAGTCAAAACTCTACTTGTTTATTGCAAATTAATTTCTAGTGTATAATCTGTTTTTAAACTGATTACTCTCAATCATACCCCAATCTTTTTATATTTAATATAAATAACTACTTAGATCTCTAGAAGTTTTATATCACCTTAGGCAAATTGAAAGCTAAGGAGTGGGAATTCTAAAGATTCCCAGGGAAAAATAGAGATGGCTACCATAACATACATAATATGTGAAAGTATCAATGTATTTCATAGCGCCAGATCCCAGGGCTCACTGACATGTGAAAACTACCAAGTTGGAGTACAGTAATGGTAGAGGGAATTTCCGGTGGAGCAGTGAAATGGGTCGAGATCGAAATGAACACCAACAACGAAAGCACTGCTAGTCAACACTATGGGATAGACACTTCAAAACGGAGGGGGATCCTTATATTTTTTTCCTGGATTAGAATCCAGCATCCAAACAAAAGCTTTGAAACTATTTGATTCAAATATAAATTAAAAAAGAAAGTATTTATATATAAAATTTACATACAAAAATAAATAGTTTTGTAAATTGGGTTTTACAAGGATGGGCAAATGTCTTGTCAAATGGAGCCCAATAAGAACTCCCAATTTATGGGGCTTCAGCCCAAGGCCCAGAATCCCAATAAAACCAAAATGAGTCGTCGTAATGCAAACTGTCTTTCGTCGTCTCTCTCAAATCTCAATCTCAGTGAACCAGTTTTCATTTTTTCAACTTGCATTACAAATAGTCCACTCCAATTTTACATTTTCCTTTACATTCATCTATTTGACCTTTTATATTTTGTGTATTTGCAGCAAAATTTAGCTTCAGTACAAGGGTTATTTATAATTTTGTCAAATCACCGTTGATTTCTTCTGTCAATGTAGCTGCCTAAATCCCAATTACCCACTCCCCTCCCTTTTATTGGGTCAAAATCTCGTTTTTTTGGATTCTATTGGGAGGCCTTTCGCTTCTGGAGGTGAGTTTACTTTCGTTTCTTGATCTTTTTCTAATCTTACTTTTTTTAAAAAAATTAGAATTGAATGTTTGTAGAATTGCCGTTTCTTTGGCAGTTGCATTTGCTTTTGTTTTTTAGTTCTTCATCGACGAATCTTTATTTGGTGCTATTGGGGTATTTGATTTATATATATCTGTCAGAATAAAACATTGCAGATGATTTGGTACTTTTTTCTTTTCTTTTCTTATGTTCAATGGTGGTTTTTGTTTGAATGCAGTTAAATGTATGCACATTGCGACGACTTTTCTTTATTTAAACTGTTGTGAGACCCTTCCTGTTAAAAGATTATTGCCATGTAAAGGCTTTGACAGAAACATAATCTACTAATGTTGAAAAGTTGAAGTTTCACTTAAAATGGTGACAGAACAAAGGTTATCTTCCTGATAAATTGATGAAATGCTACATTTTATATAATAATTTGATGTAGTGTTCTTACCTTCGGTATTACATTGCCTCTGCTGATAAAAAGGTATGAATATGTTGTGGGATGCTCATGGTTTCATTTTCCTCTGTGAAATAAAAAATTGTTGTTGGTCTTCATTGTTTGGTTTACTAAATCAGGTCAAGTTAGATTCTTGGAAATTTACATAGCTGTGCGTCAAACATGCACGTTCCTAAGTGATGATCCACAGCATCTCAATCTGATTGCATTTTGGCTGCAATATTGTCAGCCACTGCGTACACTCAGTTCTATCATAACCCTGTGTGCACATATGTACTCAAGAAGTTGCAGATGTCCAATTATAATTTCTTCAAACTCCCTTATACATACTTCTAATAGTATAGTTTTTGACTTCTCCCAAATTTTATATTTCATCATGTTCACATTTTTATTTACGTTGTTCGTGTACCATGACGATATGATTGAGTGGAGGACAAGTTTCTTAAAAGTGTGCCTGCACGTAGGAACAAAAATGTAAATGAACTTACTCTCGAATTACTTTTGTTCCTTAGAAGGAAAAAAGTAAAAACAGAAGTAAATATAAGCTCCTACACTTCTACTGTAGTTTTGCATTAGCAGGCTCTATGGAACCTCTGTCCCATGCATCTAAAAGCTAGTGTGGTTTGCTGCTTCCACTGATAATACTCATCAGACTGGAACATTTTGCACTTTAGACACTGAATAGGAAATGTATCTTCTGCATATATTATGGTAATCTGAAGTTTGGGTTTCTAAAGTTGCTGCATATAATTCTACTTACAGAATTGTTGTGATTGGATATGTCTTTGATGAAGTGTTTCTGGTCTATTATCTTGTTGATCAGTATATTAAGCTTCATGTTCGGATTTTTATAGGAGGGCCTCTTCCTTTGTGATCTGCATATTTTTATTCCTTTATTGTTTTGGAGTCATCTATCAAGAAAGATCTGGTGGTTTCTCCATTCATGAAACCAAAGGAGAATGAAGATGACATATATCCCGAAACGCTATGTGATTGTAATCTTGACCTTTATCTGCACATGTGTGCTACATAGAACGAGTGGGCTTCTCCATTGCATACACACTGCTGCTGATGCCGCAGGGGTAAATCAGTCGAGCAAAGGGCATGATACTTCGATCATTCTATTACGGGTATGCCTGTTCACAAGTTCGGCGGTTGGGCAGCTCAAAAAAAATCGGGGAAGGCGTGTTCTTCTACTTTCATTTCTTTTGTGGTCTCTTACATGTGCTTTGTTTCACTCGATCCAAATCGAGTCACGGTTTTGGTCCTAGCTCGCTTGCTCGCCTGAGTGGCACAGGGCTTCATATTTCCTCGATCCACACCGTACTAGCACAATGGGTCCCACCACATGAAAGATCAAGATCAGTTTCTCTCACAACCTCGGGCATGTATTTTGGTGCAGCTATAGAACGCTCGTGCTCCAAGCATGGTCAAGTTGAGGGGCCCGCAATCGGTATTTATTGCTGAAGCTGCTTTAGGTGCCTTGTGGTCCCTACTTTGGTTCAATCACGCTGAGCGACCGCCCGTTTGATCATCGCAAGGCTACAGCCGCTGGTTTTGGTGAATCCTTGCTTCCGCCGAAAGAGAATCAAAAGACAAAAGTAGAAAACGAATACATTCCGTTAGAACACCAAAGATTCCTTGGAAGAAGATTATGCTCAGTTTGCCAATTTGGGCGATAGTGGTAAATAACTTTACGTTCCACTACGGTCTCCCACGTACTCATGAATTGGCTCCCGACGTACTTGATTTGGGCCTCCAGCATAGTCTTCAAGAAATGGGTTCCTCTAAGATGATGCCTTATCTTAACATGTTTCTATTCTCGAATATTGGTGGGGTGATTGCTGATCACTTGATTACCAAGAGAATTTTGTCTGTGACGAACACGAGAAAGGTTCTAAACACGGTGGATTTGTGGTGGCCTCTTTTGCGCTAATGGCACTTCCCTTGTTCAGAACGCCAGACGGTATTTGTGTTTTGTTCTTCTGTGGCTCTTGGTTTCCTGGCACTCGGAAGAGCTGGATTTGCAGTGAACCACATGGATGTTGCTCCGAGATATGCGGAATTGTTATGGGGGTTTTGAATACGGCTGGTACGTTAGCAGGCATAGTGGGGGGTTGATTTTACCGGTCGGCTTCTTGAAGCTGCTAAGGATGCTCAGTTGGATCTCACAAGTCCCGATAGCTGGAGAGCAGTTTTTTATATCCCTGGCTTACTCTGTATTTTCAGTTCAGTTGTGTTTCTGTTACTAGCCACTGGGGAGAGGGTTTTGACTGAAGTGAGGCTGTAAGTTTTGTTAAGTGGTAACCCATAAATATTACTTATTTGGGTTGTACTTTCACTGTATACTAAGTGTGGAAATCATTTGTTATACACTGTATTACATAAAATATTCTAACTTGAAATATTATGGACACCATTCTTTCTGCTGCATAAATTGCAACATTGATGATGCTATATTTGTGGCAGTTAGTTTATGGAATAAAAATCACCAGTTTGCCTTCTTGTTTTAGTTGGTTGATTTTGGAATATAGCCATTTTTTATGGATGGAGTGTGCATGATTCACTTAAAAGTATATAGTGTTTGATAATTATTTTTTGTCAAATGATCATGCATCTCATAGTCTTTGCTATAATTCTTTCTGAATTTGATTGTTTGGGGTATGTGTTTCACAAGCTCTTAACTTTTGGAGATCACAAATATTTACCACCAGAAAGCATACCATTAACAGAACTCCAAGCACCTTCCATAATTTGGACCAAACCACAGCTCTGTTAGAGTTCTTGATTACATTTTTTTTAATTTTATTTTTCAATGCTGGGTCAGTGGCAAATTGTAAATAACTTACCTAAATTTGGAATAGATGGAAAGAAAAATGCTTAAAAGGAAATATACTACATAACTCATCGAATGTTATTAGAATTATTTCTTAACAAATTTCTTAATGCCAGAAATATAAATTAGCAGTTGTTTACATTCAACTGACAGAGAAATGGTAGAAATTAAAGTAAGGTGAACTTGTGCTTCTTTCACAAATTCAAGCATCGACTTTTGCGGCAGATGCATAACTTACACTGCTGTCTCTCATGGACTTGCACTGGCTCGATTGTTCATACCGGAGAAATTGAATCTTTACCTTCGTTGAGCTATTCTTCAACATCTAGTTGAATTTGAAATAAAAATGTGGTTATATCAGACGCGGCTATATTTGAAACCAGAAGCTTTCTCTAACAACCAAAATAAAAAAGAAAAGGCGAGGGTGGGGAAGGGAGGTTAAGAAATTTACATGAAGAAAAAAACACTAATTGGATGTCGTCCACAAATGGTATTGTCCGTCTCCAGAGATAACGCTTAAATGCATCTGGATCTCCTGTCTCTATAATATCCATTCCCATTTTATCCAATGCCTCGATAGATTTGTGAATCGCTCCATGTTTTTTATCGTAATGCATGTAGTTGAACCTACACAATCAGGATCCGAGCAGTTAAATACCTTATCATCTATGAGCAGTTAATACAAGCCTATCAATATGAATGATTACCATGAACTTCTGCAGGGATACTAAATGCAGCTTATAAAAAATTCACGTTCACAGCAACGCAAGAAAATAGAGAGGGACACAAAAAGTAGCTTGCACGAGTATGAGAAAAGGAGCAGATAGGTAAAGTTTCTAAAAATTATACGGGCACCTTTAAGATTATTATGGACAAGGCTTGAGTTGTTGTACTCACTGTTCTTAAGTCATCACACAATTGTATTCAACCTTCTGGACTCTTGATCCTTTTTTTTCCCCTTTCTTTGAGAAGAGTTGAAGAAAAACTTCAGGCTCAATAATACTATTCATCACAAACATTTCACCAATAATAGGATCTTCCAATCCATAAATTTTGTAAAGCCTGACCTTATAATAAGGTAGAGGATATGAGAGCAGCCAATGAGCCAATCATGAACTAGCAAGTACTAGCAAGATCCAACCAACAAACTAACAGAAAAATAAATCTAATCTGGAATGAAAACCAGAAGCATAACATACCGAGAACCCCAGTGACAAAAATCTGAAGACACGGAAAAGAAATTTGTAGGGTCATCCACATATTTCGCTAACAATCGACCATACATGGCCTCACTTTCAGCACTAAGAGCACCAACCAAAATGGGCACAATCTTCACGGGATACCTGCATTAACTTCTTCAACATACTAGCTAAAAGAAAAAATATCAAAAAGCAAACAAAAAAAACAAAATTGTGATTCACCAAAACTGTACCCCTGAAATACTTTAACTAGATAAGGCAGGTGCATTTCCATGCTATGTTCAGCCTCATCGGCATGAAGATCCATCAATTCAAACTTCCCTGTAGCTTTTAGCTCCTCATTGACTGGCACAAAGGTAAAGCGAAACTAGTTAAAGGTCTGGAGAGAACAACTCATAATAGTTTATGCTTTAAATAAATGAATAAAAAGTAAAATAAAATAAATAAAAATCCTGCTTCTATCCACCCCTGGCTAGTACCCTAAACTGTTAACTTGCAATAAACTGCAAGCATCCAATTCATAGAGGTTTACCACCTCCTTGTCGAAGATTTTGTGGTAACCTTTATTTCATGGCACATAACATTAAAGAGTTGATTAAGCAAACAACCATTGATAGAAACCACTCAAAACATCTCCTCTGTCTTAGGTTTAAATTACCAAGTAATCCTTCAAAACAAACGGCCTCTTTCTTGGAGCAGAAAGAATACAAGATACCAGCACATAACATTAGATATAGGAATGATAGTGTCATTAAATTTCCATTGCAGAAAACCCACACAAGTGCATCATAATACCTTCCAGATCAATTGGTAGGTCTCCTATGGGCGTCTTGTAGACCGTGGCTTTTGAAAGCGCACATTTTGGAGTATAATGATGGTGAGATGGGCCAAGAAGAAACACCCTAGAACTGTAGAACAGAGAGCTCTTCACAAATTCAGAATACCGAGAGGAATCAACAAAAGCTACGACAGAATAATGAAAATCTCCAGCAATAAAAAGAAGTAAGGCAAAACCCACATGTTTGCAGGATCTATGTTTCCAAATGCATAGGCTGCTGCACGACCAGAATAAGAATAACCTGCATGACTAACGGTACAAAACCACAAGCTACATTGTGTTAGAGCTGTAACCATTTTTCTCTATGCATCAACAATGGTGGTATGTGATGACTTACGGTGCAATGACACCTCTTACATCGGAAGATTTGGCAAGACCTGAAGCCCTTAGCCACCCTTCAAGCTCTTCGGCTAATTTATTAGCTGAATTGTAAACGAATAACACAATATCAAACCTTCAGTGAAGCAGATTAATACTATATGTCAAAATGGAACTAGATTTAATTCGCATATGCCTGTGGATCCATAGTTCTACAAGTTAGCAAATGTTTTTTTCAGGACAAGTAACATATCATCTAAAGCAACCATAAAAGTACAACCATGAGTTACACTCTCACTTGTTTGTTTAACAGTCCAAACACTAAAGCAGACCTTAATGACATAATTTAAGTTGAATTACCTGAATAAAAACCGTTTTTTCCCAAAAAGAAATAAAAAATAAATCTTTGGATAATTAACTCACAAAGACAACTCTCTGTCACTTGCTTCCGAATCACCAAAACAAAAGAAAAGAAAAATTAATCTTTTTCAACAAGAACCTTCAAGATTAGTCCTTTTTGGGTGCTGAGTAAACGATTTTGAGCATAGTTAATTACCACCACGCTCAAGCTTTCTGTTAAATCGAATTACAATAAAATATGAAACTCGGAGAAGCAAAGATCAATCTTAAAAAACTGTTACTCGCAAAAAAGTTGAGCGAAATTTGGGTGCTTACGATTGTCGGTGTACCATGAACCAGCGTGAGATGCTCTTCTAATCTTCTCCATTTCTGCAAAAGCCCTAATGATTCTTCCGATCGTTGTTTTCACTGTAAATTGGTGGAAGTTATCTTATAATATAAAAATATAATTTATAAAGAAATCCGCAATAAGATTAGATTCTGACGCAAAGTGACCGAATGCTCTGTCTCACTGTACCACATTAACTCTATTTAAAACATTCTGTGGGAGGGTCTTATACGCTATGGTTGACCTCCACTGTGCCCAGCCCAATGGATCGTATATTTTGCTACAATTGGATTTGACCCAATTTCAGTTTTTCGGCTGGTCCTAAAACTATATTGTCATTTAGGAAGAATTTATACTCAGTCGAGCCGAACTCCATCGAGTTAGAAGCTAAAGTTTAAAACGATATTTTTACACGTATTTTACTCTTTTTCACTAATTGAGTCGAGCTTGAGCCTAGTTTACATCTTATCGAACGGAAAACTTTCAAGTTTGGTTCATCATGTTAACGAACTAAATTCAAACGAGCTTAACCATCGATCTCGAATCAAGTATCGAGAAATGCCTTTATTCTGCTTTTCCACCTTTTATTTATACAATCATTATTCCATTTAATAGAATTTGAATAATTTTATGAAGTTTTAATTATCTACGTATTTTTACGAATCAACCATTTCCCTTTTTTGTCTATTGTATGACGCATGGTAAATTATAATTATAATTATTAAAGTGTCCCCAATCATGGAATTTAATTGAATTTAGAATTTCATAACATTCTAGGTGTCCTTAATTTGGATTTTACATGAAATCTATTAAATCTTGATGTCCTCAACTTGGATTTTAATGGATTCCACAAAAACCCAAAGATCCTCAAATATTCAATGAATTTCCATTGATTTCTTTTATAAAAGATTCAAAGTGGAGTTTGGTGGAAATCAAATTATATTTATGAAGGACAAATTTCCACCTTCCCTCTCGTAATCCAAATTCCATTTTTTCAATAATAATATTTGGAATTTTGTTTTAGTAAAATGGAGTGTCGACTGATTTTGACCAAATAATTAATTGGTTTTCCATTTGTGAAAAATAGAATTAAATTATTTGTAAAAATTCCACTAAGAGAGTAGATGAGAATAGCATTTGAAATTTTCAAAACCAATTAAGTGAATGAGAAATTAATGCTAGAAGTTAGCACTTAATACAAGAAAATGGTATGAAAAATGGGAAATGTGGAAAGGAGAAATGCTCCATCCCACATAGGAAAATGAGGCAAAGTTTGCTCACTTGATATATCCGAAGTTGAACATGAGTTTGGACCCCCGAGGCACCCAAGTTTTTAAAGGGTGAGGACTACATTCTCGCGTAGGTTTTGGTTCAACACACACGCTGTGGCCGTAGCCGCTGACCGGATCGATCGACGCCGACTGGCCCGATCCGAGTCGGTGGTCGGGCCTGGGCTTCAGCTTCAAGGCCCCTTTTTGGACAAAAACCTTTAAAACAAATAATTAATTAATTAATTAACGGATTCCAACTAGGAAGTGTTAGCATCACAAGACGGGCGATCGCATTTACGACCGTCTTGCCAAGACGAACTCGCTCGCATCCGGAAGCAGGCGGACGCACGCCCCTGCGTCAAGTCAAAACTTTATCAATCATTTCCATCCGAGCATGGGCACACACACGTCGCGGCGATGGTTGTGCATCAATGCAAAAGGTTGAATAGATGTGCTGTTCGTGTAAACCATCTTTTCAGCCAAAAGACATGATCTTTCCATACGGCACCTTGTCGCTATATATATCGACCCTGCGGATGGAAAAAACACGAAAAAATCATCAGATAATAAACATCCATTTTGCATTCGAACATATTGACATTCCTCCCATTCAAAAGCTTGAAAAGTCCGAAACATATTGTTGTTCGTTGTGTTTCAGGTTTTTGCAGAAAGTGTTGTAAACTCGAAATCGAAATAGTCGTTGTATTTTAGAGACGAACGCCGGCACTCGTTAGCACTTTGTATACGGGCGTTTTTCGCCTTGTGGATCGAATCGGGTCGGGCCTCGACTAAGCCAAACACTCAAATACTAGTCATTCCTTAAAGCAGAAACCTTCCTATATTTTTATCCAACAATCGCAAGACGAAAAATAAGTTTGCTTTCAAGCATTTAATGGATTTCATTCACTCGATGTTGCTCTGCTGGGAGAACCGTGAAGTTCTCCGGTGTTGACTTCAAGAGATGGTAACAGAAGATGATGTTCTACGTGACAACTTTGGGTCTGTCTCGGTTTCTTAAAGAGGAACCCCCTACCATTGGCGATGAAGAAATCCGACAACCAACAGAGAATTGCTTGAATGCTTGGCATAACAACGATTTTCTATGTTGAAACTACGTTTTAATGGACTAGAAGACACCTCTATAACGTCTATAGTTCGTTCAAAACATCCAAAGAGTTGGGGAATCTTTGGAGAAGAAGTATAAAACAAAAAATGTCGTACAAAAGAAATTTGTAGTCGGTAAATTTCTGGATTATAAGATGGTTGTCACGAAGACATTTGATTAGCCAAGTCCGAGAAATTCAAATCATACTTCACGATTTAGTGTCCAAGGGATGATTCTTAGTGAGTAGTTTTAAGTGGCTGCGATTATCGAAAAATTATCGCCATTGTGGAAAGATTTTAAGAAATACCTCAAGCACAAGTGGAAGGAAATAGGGCTTGAGGATTTGATAGTTCGACTTTGGATTGAGGAAGACAACCGGGATTTCGAATGGAAATCGACAATTGTGGGGGTGTGACCACACTTTTATGGAACACCAGTGGAATTTCGTTTGCATTTTTAAATGTAACAGAAGGTGTTGCCAAAAGTGCTGTAGGACCAAAACCACAATCGCATAAAGTGTTACCCAAAGTGTTGTAACACTAGAGGTAGACAAACTATCATGTAAAATTCAAAGTGTTACTAAATATGTGATAACATCAAAGGTTACACACCTTGTAAAAGGTGTTAATGGAGTTGTTGGAACTAAGGTCTGAAATCAAGTAGAACGAGATTCTAACCAGATTTTTGGGACAATGTTCTAACATGATAAAAGAAGTGGCGAGAGCCATAGAAGTTCGGATAATCTTGTGTTGAATAAGGATATCAAAAATTGTAAGGGGAACTTTACTTTTTAGCAAACCACATAAAGGAGAATACCTTAAAGTGGGGGGTGCTTTTAAAGTAAGAAGTACTTCCAAGAAAATAAATTCAGATTCTTGATATAAATGATGCTACGATCATTAAATCAAAGAAATATTGTATTTATTAGAGGTGTCTTTAGCATAAATTTTTATTGTCCCAAATAAACAAACAAGAAAAATAGGACAAATGAATTTATATAAATCAAATAAAAAATATATAGGTTACAATCTCTATTTCTCCTCTGATTCTTTTCTTCAAAAACCAAATATTCGGAATTTGAGAATTTGGAGTTGAACTCTTCAGTTTGATCTTCTCCAAACTTGGACTTGAACTTCAATAATGTTAATTTGAGGGCTTGAAAGCTTGATCTCGAATCAAACGTGATATATTTGATGATATTTGATTTGAATATATGAACTTCTTGGTCGGTTTGACTCTAAGATCTTCCTCCAAGATGGATTTGACTTCAATAACGTTAACTCAAGGACTTGAAAGCTTATTCCCGAATCAAACGTCGTGATTTGAGTGGACTCGCGATGAACGCTGAGTTTCGCCTTGAACAGGTGGATCTCCTTGAATTTGTTCTTCTTGACTTGAGAGAATTTCCTCCACCGTATTTCTTACTTGAAGTTCTTCTTTTGAATTGTGATTTAATTCCTTGAGAATGACCTCTATTTATACATGTAGAGAGGGTCTCTGGATAACTCATATGGTGATGACTTAGTTTGATCGTCCTTCAAGATTTAATATTATTTCTTTAATCACAAATTGTGATAGTTATCAAAAGAAATAATAATAAATCAAGATAAATCTTGACATTTGGCAATCTTTAATTGCCAACAAAATATATATTAAAAATATCAATAAATTAACTATTTAAATTAGAATTAAATTTAATTAAATTCCTAAATATAAATAGAAATTATAAAATTAATATTTAATATAGAATTTCACATGTCTCACCATTTGATTGGTGCAAATTTAATTTGTCTACAATGCCCCCTCGTGACTTGCTCACGATCGACGACGTCTTGGAGGGGAATAAGTCACGATAATTATTTGAATCTTCCAATTGTAATGGCTTGCAGAATCTCCTCCGGACTTTGGAAAACTAATTTAAGATTTGGACTTGCGATCCTTAATGAAAAATCCGGCCCATGAGCTTCTTTAAAATCCATATTTCTATCAAAATAGATAGCCACCAAAGCCCAAAAATCGGCGCTAAGAAACAGCTTGAAGCTTCAACTTCAATCTATTGTCGGCGAGTGCGAGTAGCATCATTTTTTTAATATAAACATGGCCCATGGCAATATGTATATGACTTGAATATGGATTCCATTACTTATTGTATTTGCAAAGAATTGTAAAGAATCTCGATTCTATGCAGACTTTCCTTTTTAACATTACCCAACAACAACTTTATCTCCTCGTTTACACGCTTCGCAAATATTCGAGTTTTAATTAAAGTATTCTCCTCGCGGCAAAGATTCTTCAACGAATTACAATCCGGTTCCGCAAGAATTCTTCCTAGTTAAATTCTAGTTCACCATCAAATTGACCCACAAACATGTTCTTCTTTGTTTTAGAAAATGAGTTTCAATACTGATTAATAATCCTCCTTGAATATGGATATAGTGAAAGACTTCTACTATTAGTCTTGTTCATGGCCTATAAAAAGAGTGTGCCGTGCTTTAATTTTATTTCCGGGACAAGAGGAAGTACTACTTACAGCGTTGTTCTTCCGATTCTCATGCGACAACTATGTTCTTTGTTTTATTGGTGGCTGGTTCTTACATCTCAACGAAGCAAAAATACTTGTAGCGGTGCTTCTTCCGTGAGGTGTCTTCACTCGGCATCTTTCTTTGTTTGCAGTGCGATGGATTGCGGCTCAGATCATGTTTCTACGCTAGAGTTACTAACCATCTAAAGCATGCCACGTGTTTGATAAATTATCTCAAAGAACTATCATCACAATTTATTTTTTTGTAGCAACTCCATATGTGGTGAAAGGCACTTTGGTGAAGGAATAAATTATCCCCAACCATCAATAATGAGATCCAAATCCATCTTCCTTTTGGTTGCGTTTTGCTTGCATGTGTATATTTGTTTATGCACACTTTCAATATTTGTTGGCAATAATCTTTCTCGATTTGTGTTTCAAGACTCCAGTTATAATTCAACTATGCGCTTAGTTTTTCTAGTTTTCGGTCAAGATTGGAATTTTCAATTTTAACAAAAAGTTCAAGCTTCAATTCCAACTATTTGCTCTCTCTCTCTCTCTCTCTCTCTCTCTTGACAGGTTAACCATGGTGTATTTCAACGATATTCTTCTTCACTCAACGTGCAACACTTGGTTATTTTTGGTGACGAGAGTCAAACCATAAAGAAGGGCACTATTTTGGTGGTTCATGACACACTTGTCGGTTGATATGCTAAGCAATGATCAAAATTGACGAATCGACTTCACCTAAGGGAGTGGTCTCATGAGATTTCACCAATCAAGGAATCTAAGTACTGGGCTTTGCAAGCAATTTATCATCGGCAATCGGAGAAGCCAACTTTCCCGCTAATTTTGGGGTGTCACTCATCAAAAGCAAAGCCACGCAGGAGATGTTGCCAAAGTGTAGATTTTGCAAATAACTCATTGCCACCGACGGATTTGCCAGGTGGAGAAACGCCATGAAGGATATGGATTTTGCAAATGACTCACCGCCATCGATGGTCTTGCCAAATGGAGAAACGTCATCGCCGCCATCAACGGATTTGCCAAATGGAGAAACGCCATGAAGGATATAGATTTTTGCAAATGACTCACCACCACCGACGGTCTTGCTAAATGGAGAAATGCCATCGCCGCCACCGACGGTCTTGCCAACTAGAGAAATGCCATCGCCACTATCAACGGACTTGCCAAGTGGAGAAACAACATGAAGGATATGGATCTTTCAAATGACTCGTCTCTACCGACGGACTCACCAGGTGGGAGAAAGCCATCTAGGACGTGGATTTTGCAACCATCGAGGATGTGGATTCATTAAGCAAATGTCATTCAAGATCAATCTAAATAAAGAGACGCCATGGAGATATCACAAGCAACTCAAACAATGACAAACTTGCCAAGCGGAAACATCATCGACAATTGGCCATCAACAATAAGCTCACCAAGCGGGGAGGCGTTATCAAGGGTGTGCAACTCGTTGCCATCAGGAGACTCACCAAGCAAGGAGACATCATCAATGGTGTGGAATTAACAAGCAACTCGTCGCCGATGATAGACCTGCCAAGAAATGAGACGTCATCAACAAGGTGTGGAGTTAGCAACCAACAAGTCGCCGATGATAGACCCGTCAAGTGGGGAGGCGCCATCAAGGGTGTAGAGCTCATAAGCAATTCATCAACAACCAGCACAAGAGTCGATTTTATGGCCACTCCGTCGCATTATTGAAGGTCAGGCCAATGAGCGAGAGAGAAGATGCCCCCAGCGAAGCATTACTGGAAGGGATTAAAAAAAGTCTCAAATCTCCGGAGCCACGAGAAGTCAATGTAGATGATGTTGCACACCATAACAAACTGGGAACATTGTTGAAGAGATTTGTTTCCTAACTCTCTTTTGTTTTCTGCAATGAACATAATTCATCGCAATAGTATGACTGAACTTAGAATATTCTAAGCTGGCTATGCACCCAACTAAAGGGATCAGGTCATAACGCAGTTCAAGAAATATATATCTTTAGGGAGAGGTGCCGTACACAATTTATACACATGCGGGTAAGGGGTAACATGTAGTTGCGTCATAGAGCATTCATTTAAATTTGAGATATGATGATAGTTTATACTCGTATCAAAGAGTCTTCATTTAGTTTGAAGACATGTTGGTATTTTACCAACTTATTTGATATTTTAGATTAGAATTTGGTTTTATTTTGGGTGTTTTAGAGTCTTTAGAGTCCAATTTATTTCAAATAGTGTCGATGAAGAGTCACTACAGATTTGGTAGCCGAGAAATGAAGAAAACGATGAAAAACGGCGAAGAAAGAAGAAATCGCGTGAGAAAGCGAAAAAAAAAATCGCATTTTGACCCAAAGAGGGCGGCGCAGGCTACTGCTAGCCTCAAAGCGCCTGGCAAGCGCCAGCGCCCGTGGAAAAATTAGCTTGGAGGCAGTATTTGGCTGGCGCGCTAGCGCCAACGCCGGCAGGCCCGGTGGCAATCAATGGAAAAAATGATGGTGGCAGCTAACGCCGAGGCGATAAGTGGCGGCGATGTCTTTGGGACGCTGTTGGCGATAAAAATGATTGAGCGCCGCAGCGCCGGGGCGGAAAATCCTATGTTCACCTACCCTCTTCTTGGACTTTTGTGTACTATAAATACCATCCTTGGGGCTTGAAATGGGGGCATCTTGGAACCCTTGGGAAGGCAATAAAAACGACTACAAGACAGGAGGAAGAAGAATTTGAGCACTTTGAGAAGAATTTGGAGAAGAAGATTGGAGGCTTCTATCATCTAGAAATAGAGAAGATCCCTCAACTCTTGTTCTTATTTTGTTGCTTTCTTCATATCTTGTAAGATGTATTGTTGTATTTTCATGGATTCATTTTCTTTAATTATGAGCTAAACACTATAATTCTAGAGGATTGATGTAATCTATGTTTGAACTTATGTTTTGAGATTGTGGTTTGTCAATCTAGATCTATCAATTTATTTGTGCTATTTGAATCTATTGCTTCTAAATTACTTGATCAATAATTTAGATTGTTTGGTGTATTTGATTTGACACTTGAGAGAGGTAATTGAATACATGACCTTGGAATAGCATAACCTAGATTTCATAGAATTGAGAGATTTATGAATCCTTTGAAGTCATTTATCAATATTCATAGCTTTTATTGAGATTTTAATTGGTGATTTTTATAGAGATATTGATTTCCCAATTGAATCTAAAATCATTTAGCACTTGAGAGAGGGAATGATTATTGTAGAAATCTTGACTTATAAATTGATAATTGATGATTGATGAACCATATTGACAACATAAGGGATAACTAGATTCATCATACCTCTAGAATTCATTTAATCATTTGGATAAACTCATTGATATTTTCATAGTCTTAATTTATTTTTAGTATTTTTAGTATAATAAACTCCATCAATTGTTGAATTTCTAAATAAAGTTAGACTACTATATTATAGTACTTAGCAATAATTCGATAATTATTCCCTGTGGATTCGACAACCTTACTACTCTATATTAAAACTTGACACCGTAGACTTGCGGTTAGAAAAATCTCTAACAAGTTTTGGCGCCGTTCTTAGGGGAATAATTCATCTTATTTGCGCTAATATTATTACTTAGTAGTTTTACTTTAATTTAGATTGGTTTCTTTTGTTACAATAGGGTCATTGTCATTTTTGTGTTTTCTTGTTGATGCGAAAAAAAAAAAAGTGCTAATTTAATCTTATTTGATCCGTAAATTGAAAGAACGCTCGAAAGATTAGAGCCGCACGAAGAATCGATTCACAAAATGGCGAGAATCGGTGATGATGAAGACCGCATACCTATTGTTGCACCACCGGAAAGGGCCATTCGGGACTATTTTCGACCAACCACAAATCAAAATTATTCGGGCATTGTTCGCCAACCTATCAATGCGAATAATTTTGAATTGAAGCCGGCCCTAATAAACATGGTGCAACAGAATCAGTTTGGGGGAAGTGCCGTAGATGACCCGAATGCTCATTTGGCTATTTTTCTTGAGATATGTGACACTATCAAAATGAATGGGGTTCCCGATGAAGCTATTCGGTTGAGGTTATTTCCGTTTTCACTTCGTGATAAAGCAGACAGCTGGCTTCAAACCTTTCCACCGGAAGTATCACTAGTTGGAATGATCTCACTGAAAAATTTATGGCAAAATTCTTTCCACCTAGTAAGACACTTCAACTGAAAAGTGAGATTGCTCAATTTCATCAACTCGACTTTGAGCCACTCTACGAAGCTTGGGAGCGATTCAAAGAATTATTGAGGAGGTGTCCACAACACGAGTGCGCAGATTGGCAAAAGGTTCAATATTTCTACAATGGTATGAATGGGCATTCAAGAACTATTATAGATCTTTGCGGCGGGAGGTACATTGATGGCTAAAACTCCAAGTGAAGCCATGCTTTTACTCGAAGAAATGGCTGCCAATAGTTATCAATGGCGTCTACGAAAGATCTACGCCAAGAAAAGTTGCGGTGTTCTTGAACTTGATACTATGTCCGCATTGGCTTCTCAAATTTCCTTGTCAAAGCAAATTGCTACACTAAGTCGGGTGGAAAACAACAATCGAGGCGTCATGGAGATAAGTCAAGAAATTGTGAATCCCGATACGGAAAAGTTTAATTATGTGAATAATCGGGGTTTCAACAATAGAGGGAATCAATTGCCAACACATTATCATCGGGACTTCGCAATCATGAAAACTTCTCGTATAGCAATACGAGAAATGTGTTGCAACCACCTCCGGATATCGAGAATCAAGCAAGTACGAGCACACATGTGGGAGAACAAAAGCCATCTTTGGAGGAATTACTTAGTTCATTCCTTGTAGAATCAAGAGCAAGGATGAACAAGGCCGATTCTAACATAGAAAATTTGGGTTCAAGGGTTACAACAATTGAAAGTCATCTCAAATCTTTGGGGACACATGTGGGTCAATTGGCCACGGCTATTAATTCACAAAAAAGTTGATACGTTTCTAAGTAACACCGAGGTGAATCCACGGGAACATTGCAAGGC
Organism: Rehmannia glutinosa; assembly: GCA_016081115.2. NCBI lineage: Eukaryota > Viridiplantae > Streptophyta > Magnoliopsida > Lamiales > Orobanchaceae > Rehmannia > Rehmannia glutinosa. The sequence goes on along the minus strand of CM071930.1, from coordinate 6,167,392 downwards.
CATTAAGTTGAGAAGTGGGACGGAATATGATGAACCAAAGATGCCGCTCATGATATCAAAGAACTGGAAGCAAGCTCGAAACAATCCAAAATGAAGAGGCATTGATAAGCAATCGAAAAGGCAAAAATTGAGAGTAAAACCAATTTCCACATCGATAATGTGTTACCCTTCTTCCTTTTCCATGAGCAGATTTCGAGAAGAAAAAGTTGGGCGCTCAATTTTCCAAATTTTTGGAAATATTCAAGAAAATTCACATCAACATCCCTTTTGCCGATGCACTGAGCAAATGCCAAACTATGCAAAATTCATGAAGGATGTGATGTCAAGAAAAGAAGGTTAGAAGCATATGAGACGGTCAATCTCACGGAAGAATGTAGCGCCATTTTGCAAAGAAAGCTACCACAAAATTAAGAGATCCAGGGGAGTTTCACTATCCCTTGCACTATTGGTGATTCTTATTTTAATAAAGCTCTTTGTGATTTAGGTGCTAGCATTAATCTTATGCCGTTGTCTTTTTCAGAAACTTGGCCTTGGAGAAATAACGCCATCCACCATCACATTGCAATTAGCCGATAGATCACTCACCTACCCAAGATGAGTGATTGAAGATGTGTTGATCAAAGTGGATAAATTCATATTTCCGGCGGACTTTGTGGTGTTGGATATGGAGGAAGATCATGAAATGCCATTGATTCTTGGGAGACCTTTTCTAGCAACGGGACGAGCTTTAATTGGCAAACAACGAGGAGAGTTAACATTACGGGTAAATGATGATGAGGTACTATTTAACATTTATAAAGCAATGAAATTTCAAGAGGAACCTCACACATGTCATTTTATTGATAAAATCGAACAATGTGATCAAACGGAAGTTATAAAACAAGATTTAAAAGATCCATTAGAACATTGTTTGATTAATTCAATAATGAAATGTGATGAGGAAGATAGTGATGATATTGATTTGCTTGAGTTTATTCTTTCCTTGAGGCTAAAGAAATTGTAAAAGAAAAACAAAGGAAGCATTAGAAAATGCAATATTGAAAATATTCGAAAGGTACTTTAGAACTAAAGGAACTTAGGAACATCTTCAATATGCATTTTTGGGAAAAGATAAAACTTACCCGGTGAATTGTTTCGCTTCATTATCTTCATCCAATTGGATAAGTTGTTGCGTGTGCTTCGTGAACATAAGTCGGCTTTAGGTTGGTATATTTCGATTTGAAAGGTATAAGTCCTTCCATTGTAATGCACAAAATTTTAATGAAAGAATCTTATAAACCATCTATTGAACACCAAAGACGACTTAATCCCGCAATGAAAGAAGTCGTGAGAAATGAGGTTTTTAAAGTGGCTAAAGGCGGGTATAATTTATGCCATTTCGATAGTGCATGGGTAGTCCGATGACAGGTTGTCCCTAAAAAAGGGAGGTATGATTGTGAAAATGATAACAATGAATTAATTTCTACACGAATCGTCACGGGGATGGCGAGTATGTATTGACTATAGAAAATTGAATAAAGCTACTCGTAAGGATCATTTTCCCCTCCCCTTTATTGATCAAATGTTGGATGTCAAAAAGTTACGAATATTATTGTTTTCTTGATGGCTATTCGGGATACAATCAAATTGCCATTGCCCCGAAGATCAAGAAAAGACTACTTTTACATGTCCATATGGTACTTTTGCATTTCGCAAGATGCCATTTGGGTTATGTAATGCACCGCTACTTTTCGTGAGGTGTATGATGGCGATTTTTCATGGTATGGTTGAGGAAATCATGGAAATTTTTATGGACGCGATTTTTACATTTTTGGTACTTCTTTTGACCATTGTTTGCATAACTTATCTATGGTTTTGCAACGTTGTGAGAAACTAATCTCGTACTTAATTGGGAAAAATGTCACTTTATGGTCAAAGAAGGGATTGTACTTGGACATCGTATTTCTTGTACAGGTTTGGAAGTCGACGGGCGAAAGTTGTGGCTATTGAAAAGCTACCCCCACCTTCAAATGTGAAAGGCATAAGAAGATTTTTAGGGCATGCGAGGATTTTATAGGAGATTCATAAAAGATTTTTCAAAAATTGTTAAAGCACTTTGTAATCTCCTTGAAAAAGATGCTATCTTTTGCTTTGATGAGTTGTGTTTGCAGGCATTTGAACAGGATAAAAAAGGCACTCATTTCAGCTCCGATAATGATAGTGCGGATTGGACTCAACCATTTGAGCTCATGTGCGATGCAAGTGATTATGCAGTGGGTGCCGTTTCTTGGTCAAAGGCGAGATAGAATTTTAAAGCTATTTACTACGCAAGTAGGACCATGGACAACGCCCAACAAAACTACACCACCACGAGAAAAAGAGATGTTGGCGGTAGTTTTTGCATTTGATAAATTCGAGCTTACTTGGTGGGTACAAAGGTGATTGTTTACACGGATCATGCGGCAATCCGATACCTTTTCTCCAAAAAGGATGCAAAACCTCGATTAATTCGATGGATTTTGCTCTTGCAAGAATTTGATATTGAGATTCGAGATAAAAAAGGAAGCGAGAATGGGGTTGCCGATCATCTATCCCGCTTGAGCAACCTTACGAGGTGATTGAGAGTCCAATAAAAGAATCATTTCTGATGAACAAATTATGCGTGTCGAAACATCATTACCTTGGTACGCAGATTTTGTTAATTACCTCGTGGGAGGAGTTTTGCCACGGACGTGACTTCACACCAAAAGAAAAAATTCTTACATGATGTCAAGTCTTATTTGTGGGATGATCCACATCGTTCAAGAGATGTGCGGATTCTATCATTCGCCGTTGTGTTCCTAAGGAAGAGATTGGAGAGATTCTTCAACATTGCCATTCATCATCTTATGGGGACATTTCGGGCCAACCCGAACACGCAAAGGTATTACAATCTGGTTTTTATTGGCCAACATTATTCAAGGATTGTTATGCATTTGTGAAAACTTGTGATCGATGTCAAAGGGTTGGTAATATTTCACGGCGTCATGAGCTTCCTTTGACAAACATAATGGAGGTGGAATTGTTTGATGTATGGGGTATTGACTTTATGGGACCATTTCCGCGTCCTATGGAAATTTGTACATTTTGCTTTGCGGTTGATTATGTCTCCAAGTGGGTTGAGGCGATTGCTACACCAACGAATGATGCTAAGGTAGTACTCAAATTCTTGCACAAGCATATTTTTACTCGGTTCGGTACTCCTCGAGCTATTGTAAGTGATGAAGGCACGCATTTTTGTAATAAATTATTTAACAACCTTCTTGCTAAATTTGGTGTGCGTCATAAGATTGCACTTGGTTACCATCCTCAATCTAATGGTCAAGCCGAAATTTCCAATCGTGAAGTGAAACAAATTCTTGAAAAACGGTGAGTTTTAATCGAAAGGATTGGGCACAAAAGCTCGATGATGCTTTGTGGGCTTATCGCCACGGCTTATAAAACACCCATTGGTATGTCACCGTATCGATTGGTGTTTGCAAAGCGTGTCATTTGCGGTTGAACTTGAGCATCGAGCTTATTGGGCAATTAAAAATTGAATTTTAACTTGAAAGAGGCGGTGAAAACCGATTTCAATTAAACGAAATGGAAGAATTTCACAAGAATCATATGAAAATGCCAAAATGTATAAGGAAAAACGAAAAATGGCATGATCAAATGATTTTGCGACGTGAATTCTTACCCGCCAACAAGTTGTTATTGTTCAACTCTCGATTGAAACTTTTCCAGGTAAACTCAAATCACGATGGTCAGGACCGTTTGTGGTTGAACGTGTATTTCCATATGGTGCCGTTGAGTTAAGAGGGAACGATGGGAATTCGTTCCAAGTAAACGGACAAAGATTGAAACATTATTTTGGGAATGAAGCAAGGAAGGTTTTAAATCTTCCACTTGGTGATGAAATTTCTTGAGTCCGAATATTTGAGTCCGCTAACGACTATAAATTTAGCGCTTCTTGGGAGGCAACCCAAGTGATTTTCGTGTGATCGAATTTTTGTGTGATTTTATTTTCTTTTAGTTTGGTGTGTATTTATTTGAATTTTGGTGTGATTTTTGTGTAAATTAATTTGTGTGTGATTTTAAATTAAATTGAAATATTTATAATAAAAAAAAAAAGACCGTCCCATATCGCTCACCCGACCCGAGACTGTGCACAAGGGCGCCCCTTGGGCATTGCAGTAATGGCCCCGATCGATCAAGTGGTGGGCAGGATAAAGAGGGTCAATCGGTTTTTTTTCCTTACAAACAAAACACACACACACGCCTATTTTTTCTTTCTTCTACAAAAATCCCACATAGCATTCACTTATACACCATTCAAGTGGGCAATTGAGCAACTTAATCATCAAATTCATCTTCTACATCAATTGGGTAAGTGAGCTTCAATTGTACACCAACTTTCTTCAAATTTTCAAGCTTAGGTTAAAATTGTGGGAATTTTCAATATCATTATAATTTGAATTTCTTGATAAATTCTTGATAAATTGTGATGATATATGATTATATTGTGCTTGAATTGGTTGGTGTTGAAAAAATGGGCATGAATTGAATTTCAAATGTGGTGTTCATCTCTTCTTTGCATATATGCCTACAATGTGTTTGTTAAAATGCCTCAATGAAAAATATTACACCTAGGCATTTGATTCTTGTCATCATTGTGTACTAAAGGTTATTTGATCATGGATTGATGACAAGGATGCATAATTCTTGAGTTATTGCCAAATTTCTAACTCCTAACTCAGATTGTGCGTTCTATGTGTATTTTGCTTGTGTTATTTTTGGTGATTTCGATCAATTACAATGCCAAGAACAAAGAATGTAAGCAAGGGCAAAAGAGTGGCAAGTACGTCCGAGGAAAATGTTGAAGATCGTTTTCTTCACTTGGAAGACAATGATTGTATTATGATATATTATGCTCGAAGAGCATAACGGCGTAACGGGGGGTTACAACCGGGGCCGAATGATGGTGAACTTGCACAAATGATACATCGAAGCAATGGAAAAAACTTTGTGCACAACCCAGACCATTCGCACCGAATATAGTCCGAGAGTTTTATGCGAATGCGAAGACCACAAATGGCTATAACTCAGAGGTTTTCATGCGTGGAGTAGACACGGTATACACTCATACAACAACGATAAGAGAATATTATGGACTCCCGGAGGTGGATCACTCGCCATATGTCGAATTTATCTCGCAACCACCGAGTATGGAGGAGATTTGTAACACCTTATGTCGGCCTGGAACTGTGGTACGTCATATAAAAGTTGTGGGAGGTGCTACTGCTTTTCCGCACACGAGTCTTAGTCGATATGGGCGAGCTTGGTACCACTTCATATGCAACAACTTGATACCAACCAAGCATGTTAGTGATGTAACTAAGGAACGAGCTCATCTTCTATATGCCATAGTTACTGACATACAATTCGACCCAGCGGTAATTATTGCAACGTCCCTTCATAACAAAATGCTACAACCAAAAAAAGGGGGACTAATATTACCGAGTTTAATTTGTGGGTTATGTAAAAAGAGAGGTGTTAAGTGGGATAGCTCCGAGCCGTTGGAAAATCCTAAGGGACCTATAGATTCGGCTACTATTGCCTCTTATGACGAGTGGGCGGGCGGTATGCCTAATCCGGCGGTGCGGGATATATTTTGATCCCGAATTTGCTCTACCGGCTATTGAGCATGATACTCATGCCCAACCACAAGAATGTAGACACTCCATCCGAGTTCCGCGGCAAGACGTTCTCGTTCTAGACGCTCACATCACAATAACCACCCTTGACGCACTAGTTCGCGAAGTACGAGAATTGAGAAGGGCTTTTGTAGCGAGCAACGCCACAGAGCTAAGACGAGAAGAATATGAGAATGAGCACAACCGAGTACTTGCCGGATATATAGCCGACACACCCATAATTCCAGTTCCCAATACCACCACCACCGGGCCCTATTGCTCATTTTTCACCACACGACTCCGATGAGGAGTCCTAGCGCTCCGGCTATCGTGAAAGTTTTCTCACTCTCCATTGAGGACAATGTTCAATTTAAGTTTGGGGGTGTAATGTATTTGTGTCTTTTGAGTCGTGTCGAGTCGTGTCAAAAAAAAAAAAAAAAAAATCGAGTTAAAAAGTCGAGTCGGGTAGTTTGTTGAACTATAGAACTACATGACTAAGTAGATTTGTTGATTGTGAGTTGAATCGTCACGAAAGCATGCTTTTAAGTGGTGATCTATATTTTGCTTCATTGATTTCATATTCATGCATAATTCTCGTTAACTTATTTGAAAATGATTAATGAAGTCGAAAGTGTTGCTTGCATGATCCCACCGGATTCTAGAACTTGTTTGATCACTAATTGAGGCGAAATCTAGGTGAAATAACATAAGGAAATGATTTAGGCCATCTTTGAATAAAAGCTAGAGCCAAAATAACTACCTTTGTACGATATAATTTCACTAGTCCCTTTTGAGCCTATTAAACCTTATCTTTGGCAACCAATTGTTTTTACCTTGAGCTTACATGTGAAAATCCTAATTACCCATCACTCATACACACAAAATGATTGAAGGTTGAGGAGGATGTAATAAGTAAGGTAGATGTTCATTCGCATGAAGTTGCCGAGAAAAAGAAATAATGAAACCCCATGTGTTAAAATATGCAAAAGACCAAGTTTGGGGGTCTCGAAAAAAAAAATTTGTTGAAAAGAGAGGCTCGTAAAGGGAGAATAATTGAAAATTCAACAAAAGTGAAGGTAGCCATGTTGTTTGGCAATTGGTGATTTGAAGAGGTAATTGTGTGTTTGGGTGAATTGAGCCACTTAATCCTAAATTTTCCTACCCGACCCTAAGCCACATTACAAGCTTTGGAAGCCCTATTGATCCATGTGTTATATTAGCCTACATTAGTGGAGATTAGTGGGAATAACAAGCCTATGGAATCCGGTAGTCATTATCTTTTGATACTTAAAAGTGGATCATCTTGATAACGTTTGATTGCGTAAATCAATTTGAATAATGTAAACGGAATTTTCATGAATATTCAACACTTTTGATCACAATGTTAAAATGCATGCTTGATTGATAGTGAAATGAGTTTTAGACAAATTTTATTGGTTTATGTAGTTTTGTAGTTGCTTGTGTTGTTGTATTGTTTGTCTTTCATTTTGGAGTTATAATTGTTTGAGGACAAACAATAGCTTAAGTTTGGGGTATTTGTTAAGTTGGTATTTTACCAACTTATTTGAGTATTTTAGATTAGAATTTGGTTTTATTTTGGGTGTTTTTAGAGTCTTTAGAGTCCAATTTATTTCAAATAGTGTCGATGAAGAGTCACTACTGATTTGGTAGCCGAGAAATGAAGAAAACGATGAAAAACGGTTTTTGAAGAAAGAAGAAATCGCGTGTGAGAAACGAAAAAAAAATCGCATTTTGACCCAAAGACGGGGCCGCTGCGCCTCGGGCGGCAGCAGGCGTTAGCTTGAGTGAAAGCAGTATTTGGCGCCGCAGCCGCCGAGCGGAATCAATGGGCAATGCGGGTGGGCGCTGAAAAAAAAACGATGGCAGCCGGCTGGCTTGACTTGATTTTTCATTGCAGCGCGGCGCCAATGGCTTAATGGCGCGCCCGCAGCGCCCGTGCGATAAAATGGCATTTAAAATTGCGGGCGCCGTAGGGGCCATGCGCTGGCGTTAGCGCCGGGGCGGAAAATCCTATGTTCACCTACCCCTTCTTGGACTTTTGTGTACTATAAATACCATCCTTGGGGCTTGAAATGGGGCATCTTGGAACCCTTGGGAAGGCAATAAAAACAGACTACAAGACAAGGAAGAAGAATTTGAGCACTTTGAGAAGAATTTGGAGAAGAAGATTGGAGGCTTCTATCATCTAGAAATAGAGAAGATCCCTCAACTCTTGTTCTTATTTTGTTGCTTTCTTCATATCTTGTAAGATGTATTGTTGTATTTTCATGGATTCATTTTCTTTAATTATGAGCTAAACTCTATAATTCTAGAGGATTGATGTAATCTATGTTTGAACTTATGTTTTGAGATTGTGGTTTGTCAATCTAGATCTATCAATTTATTTGTGCTATTTGAATCTATTGCTTCTAAATTACTTGATCAATAATTTAGATTGTTTGGTGTATTTGATTTGACACTTGAGAGAGGTAATTGAATACATGACCTTGGAATAGCATAACCAGATTTCATAGAATTGAGAGATTTATGAATCCTTTGAAGTCATTTATCAATATTCATAGCTTTTATTGAGATTTTAATTGGTGATTTTTATAGAGATATTGATTTCCCAATTGAATCTAAAATCATTTAAAGACTTGAGAGAGTGAATGATTATTGTAGAAATCTTGACTTATAAATTGATAATTGATGATTGATGAACCATATTGACAACATAAGGGATAACTAGATTCATCATACCTCTAGAATTCATTTAATCATTGGATAAACTCATTGATATTTTCATAGTCTTAATTTATTTTTAGTATTTTTAGTATAATAAACTCCATCAATTGTTGAATTTCTAAATAAAGTTAGACTACTATATTATAGTACTTAGCAATAATTCGATAATTATTCCCTGTGGATTCGACAACCTTACTACTCTATATTAAAACTTGACACCGTAGACTTGCGGTTAGAAAAATCTCTAACAAGTTTTTTGGCGCGGTTCTCGGGAATAATTCATCTTATTTGCGCTAATATTATTACTTAGTAGTTTTACTTTAATTTAGATTGGTTTCTTTTGTTACAATAGGGTCATTGTCATTTTTGTGTTTTCTTGTTGATGCGAAAAAATAAAAAAAAGTGCTAATTTAATCTTATTTGATCCAGAAATTGAAAGAACGCTCGAAAGATTAGAGCCGCACGAAGAATCGAATTCACAAAAATGGCAGGAATCGGTGATGATGAAGACCGCATACCTATTGTTGCACCACCGGAAGGAAAGGGCCATTCGGGATTATTTTCGACCAACCACAAATCAAAATTATTCGGGCATTGTTCGCCAACCTATCAATGCGAATAATTTTGAATTGAAGCCGCCCTAATAAACATGGTGCAACAAAATCAGTTTGGGAAGTGCCGTAGATGACCCGAATGCTCATTTGGCTATTTTTCTTGAGATATGTGACACTATCAAAATGAATGGGGTTCCCGATGAAGCTATTCGGTTGAGGTTATTTCCGTTTTCACTTCGTGATAAAGGCTAGACAGTGGCTTCAAACCTTTCCACCGGGGAAGTATCACTAGTTGGAATGATCTCTTTGAAAAATTTATGGCAAAATTCTTTCCACCTAGTAAGACACTTCAACCGAAAAGTGAGATTGCTCAATTTCATCAACTCGACTTTGAGCCACTCTACGAAGCTTGGGAGCGATTCAAAGAATTATTGAGGAGGTGTCCACAACACGGAGTGCACGCAGATTGGCAAAAGGTTCAATATTTCTACAATGGTATGAATGGGCATTCAAGAACTATTATAGATCTTTGCATGGGGAGGTACATTGATGGCTAAAACTCCAAGTGAAGCCATGCTTTTACTTTCGAAGAAATGGCTGCCAATAGTTATCAATGGCCGTCACGAAAGATCTACGCCAAGAAAAGTTGCGGTGTTCTTGAACTTGATACTATGTCCGCATGGCTTCTCAAATTTCCGCCTTGTCAAAGCAAATTGCTACACTAAGTCCGGGTGGAAAACAACAATCGAGGCCGTCATGGAGATAAGTCAAGAAATTGTGAATCCCGATACGGAAAAGCGAATTATGTGAATAATCGGGGTTTCAACAATAGAGGGAATCAATTGCCAACACATTATCATCCAGGGACTTCGCAATCATGAAAACTTCTCGTAAAGAATACGAAATGTGTTGCAACCACCTCAGGGATATCGTGAATCAAGCAAGTACGAGCACACATGTGGGAGAACAAAAGCCATCTTTGGAGGAATTACTTAGTTCATTCCTTGTAGAATCAAGAGCAAGGATGAACAAGGCCGATTCTAACATAGAAAATTTGGGTTCAAGGGTTACAACAATTGAAAGTCATCTCAAATCTTTGGGGACACATGTGGGTCAATTCCACGGCTATTAATTCACAAATGAGAAAGTTGATACGTTTCCAAGTAACAAAGTGAATCCACGGGAACATTGCAAGGCCATTAAGTTGAGAAGTGGGACGGAATATGATGAACCAAAGATGCCTCGCTCATGATATCAAAGAACAGGAAGAAGCTCAAACAATCCAAAATGAAGAGGGCATTGATAAGCAATCGAAAAGGCAAAAATTGAGGTAAAACCAATTTCCACTCCAAAACCAAATGCTCTTCCTTTTCCACGAGATTTGAGAAAAAAGTTGGACGCTCAATTTTCCAAATTTTTGGAAATATTCAAGAAAATTCACATCAACATCCCTTTTGCCGATGCACTCGAGCAAATGCCAAACTATGCAAAATTCATGAAGGATGTGATGTCAAGAAAGAGAAGGTTAGAAGCATATGAGACGGTCAATCTCACGGAAGAATGTAGCGCCATTTTGCAAAGAAAGCTACCACAAAATTAAGAGATCCGGGAGTTTCACTATCCCTTGCACTATTGGTGATTCTTATTTTAATAAAGCTCTTTGTGATTTAGGTGCTAGCATTAATCTTATGCCGTTGTCCTGCATTTTTGAAACTTGGCCTTGGAGAAATAACGCCATCCACCATCACATTGCAATTAGCCGATAGATCACTCACCTACCAAGAGGAGTGATTGAAGATGTGTTGATCAAAGTGGATAAATTCATATTTCCGCGGACTTTGTGGTGTTGGATATGGAGGAAGATCATGAAATGCCATTGATTCTTGGGAGACCTTTTCTAGCAACGGGACGAGCTTTAATTGACGCAACGAGGAGAGTTAACATTACGGGTAAATGATGATGAGGTACTATTTAACATTTATAAAGCAAATGAAATTTCAAGAGGAACCTCACACATGTCATTTTATTGATAAAATCGAACAATGTGATCAAACGGAAGTTATAAAACAAGATTTAAAAGATCCGTTAGAACATTGTTTGATTAATTCAATAATGAAATGTGATGAGGAAGATAGTGATGATATTGATTTGTTTTGAGTTTATTCTTTCCTTGAGGCTAAAGAAATTGTAAAAGAAAAACAAAAGGAAGCATTAGAAAATGCCAATATTGAAAATATTCCGAAAGGTACTTTAGAACTAAAGGAACTTAGGAACATCTTCAATATGCATTTTGGGAAAAGATAAAACTTACCCGGTAATTGTTTTTCGCTTCATTATCTTCATCCGAATTGGATAAGTTGTTGCGTGTGCTTCGTGAACATAAGTCGGCTTTAGGTTGGTATATTTTGATTTGAAAGGTATAAGTCCTTCCATTGTAATGCACAAAATTTTAATGAAAGAATCTTATAAACCATCTATTGAACACCAAAGACGACTTAATCCCGCAATGAAAGAAGTCGTGAGAAATGAGGTTTTAAAGTGGCTAAAGGCGGGTATAATTTATGCCATTTCGATAGTGCATGGGTGAGTCCTAAGACAGTTGTCCCGAAAAAGGGAGGTATGACAGTTGTGAAAAATGATAACAATGAATTAATTTCTACACGAATCACAGGATGGCGAGTATGTATTGACTATAGAAAATTGAATAAAGCTACTCGTAAGGATCATTTTCCCTCCCCTTTTATTGATCAAATGTTGGACAAGGTTGGCAAAAAGTTGTTACGAATATTATTGTTTTCTTGATGGCTATTCAGATACAATCAAATTGCCATTGCCCCGAAGATCAAGAAAAGACTACTTTTACATGTCCATATGGTACTTTTGCATTTCGCAGATGCCATTTGGGTTATGTAATGCACCGCTACTTTTCGAGGTGTATGATGGCGATTTTTCATGGTATGGTTGAGGAAATCATGGAAATTTTTATGGACGATTTTTCTGTTTTTGGTACTTCTTTTGACCATTGTTTGCATAACTTATCTATGGTTTTGCAACGTTGTGAGGAAACTAATCTCGTACTTAATTGGGAAAAATGTCACTTTATGGTCAAAGAAGGGATTGTACTTGGACATCGTATTTCTTGTACGAGGTTTGGAAGTTGACAGGCGAAAGTTGTGGCTATTGAAAAGCTACCCCACCTTCAAATGTGAAAGGCATAAGAAGATTTTTAGGGCATGCGGATTTTATAGGAGATTCATAAAAGATTTTTCAAAAATTGTTAAAGCACTTTGTAATCTCCTTGAAAAAGATGCTATCTTTTGCTTTGATGAGTTGTGTTTGCGGCATTTGAACAGATAAAAAAGGCACTCATTTTCAGCTCCGATAATGATAGTGCGGATTGACTCAACCATTTGAGCTCATGTGCGATGCAAGTGATTATGCGGTGGGTGCCGTTCTTGGTCAAAGGCGAGATAGAATTTTTAAAGCTATTTACTACGCAAGGCAGGACCATGGACAACGCCAACAAAACTACACCACCACGAAAAAGAGATGTTGGCGGTAGTTTTTGCATTTGATAAATTCGAGCTTACTTGGTGGGTACAAAGGTGATTGTTTACACGGATCATGCGGCAATCCGATACCTTTTCTCCAAAAAGGATGCAAAACCTCGATTAATTCGATGGATTTTGCTCTTGCAAGAATTTGATATTGAGATTCGAGATAAAAAGGAAGCGAGAATGGGGTTGCCGATCATCTATCCCGCCTTGAGCAACCTTACGAGGTGATTGAGAGTCCAATAAAAGAATCATTTTCGATGAACAAATTATGCGTGTCGAAACATCATTACCTTGGTACGCAGATTTTGTTAATTACCTCTCGGAGGAGTTTTGCCACGGACGTGACTTCACACCAAAAGAAAAATTCTTACATGATGTCAAGTCTTATTTGTGGGATGATCCGTTCTTGTTCAAGAGATGTGCGGATTCTATCATTCGCCGTTGTGTTCCTAAGGAAGAGATTGGAGAGATTCTTCAACATTGCCATTCATCATCTTATGGGGACATTTCGGGCCAACCCGAACGCCGCAAAGGTATTACAATCTGGTTTTTATTGGCCAACATTATTCAAGGATTGTTATGCATTTGTGAAAACTTGTGATCGATGTCAAAGGGTTGGTAATATTTCACGCGTCATGAGCTTCCTTTGACAAACATAATGGAGGTGGAATTGTTTGATGTATGGGGTATTGACTTTATGGGACCATTTCCCGCGCCCCTATGGAAATTTGTACATTTTGCTTGCGGTTGATTATGTCTCCAAGTGGGTTGAGGCGATTGCTACACCAACGAATGATGCTAAGGTAGTACTCAAATTCTTGCACAAGCATATTTTTACTCTGGTTCGGTACTCCTCGAGCTATTGTAAGTGATGAAGGTACGCATTTTTGTAATAAATTATTTAACAACCTTCTTGCTAAATTTGGTGTGCGTCATAAGATTGCACTTGGTTACCATCCTCAATCTAATGGTCAAGCCGAAATTTCCAATCGTGAAGTGAAACAAATTCTTGAAAAACGGTGAGTTTTAATCGAAAGGATTGGGCACAAAAGCTCGATGATGCTTTGTGGGCTTATCGCACGCTTATAAAACACCCATTGGTATGTCACCGTATCGATTGGTGTTTGGCAAAGCGTGTCATTTGCCGGTTGAACTTGAGCATCGAGCTTATTGGGCAATTAAAAAATTGAATTTTAACTTGAAAGAGGCCGGTGAAAACCGATTACTTCAATTAAACGAAATGGAAGAATTTCGTCAAGAATCATATGAAAATGCCAAAATGTATAAGGAAAAAACGAAAAAATGGCATGATCAAATGATTTTGCGACGTGAATTCTTACCCGGCCAACAAGTGTTATTGTTCAACTCTCGATTGAAACTTTTTCCAGGTAAACTCAAATCACGATGGTCGACCGTTTGTGGTTGAACATGTATTTCCATATGGTGCCGTTGAGTTAAGAGAGGAACGATGGGAATTCGCCCAAGTAAACGGACAAAGATTGAAACATTATTTTGGGAATGAAGCAAGGAAGGTTTTAAATCTTCCACTTGGTGATGAAATTTCTTGAGTCCGAATATTTGAGTCCGGCTAACGACTATAAATTTAGCGCTTCTTGGGAGGCAACCCAAGTGATTTTCGTGTGATCGAATTTTTGTGTGATTTTATTTTCTTTTAGTTTGGTGTGTATTTATTTGAATTTTGGTGTGATTTTTGTGTAAATTAATTTGTGTGTGATTTTAAATTAAATTGAAATATTTATAAAAAAAAAAAAGACCGTCCCATATCGCTCACCTCGACTGGACGGCGATGGCGCCCGGTCCCCTATATTCTCCAGCCGCCTCGATCGATCATTTGGCGGGATAAAGAGGGTGAATCAGCTTTTTTTTTCCTTACAAACAAAAACACACACACGCCTATTTTTCTTTCTTCTACAAAAATCCCACATAGCATTCACTTATACACCATTCAAGTGGGCAATTGAGCAACTTAATCATCAAATTCATCTTCTACATCAATTGGGTAAGTGAGCTTCAATTGTACACCAACTTTCTTCAAATTTTCAAGCTTAGGTTAAAATTGTGGGAATTTTCAATATCATTATAATTTCAATTTCTTGATAAATTCTTGATAAATTGTGATGATATATGATTATATTGTGCTTGAATTGGTTGGTGTTGAAAAAATGGGCATGAATTGAATTTCAAATGTGGTGTTCATCTCTTCTTTGCATATATGCCTACAATGTGTTTGTTAAAATGCCTCAATGAAAAATATTACACCTAGGCATTTGATTCTTGTCATCATTGTGTACTAAAGGTTATTTGATCATGGATTGATGACAAGGATGCATAATTCTTGAGTTATTGCCAAATTTCTAACTCCTAACTCGTATTGTGCGTTCTATGTATTTTGCTTGTGTTATTTTTCAGGTGATTTCCGATCAATTACAATGCCAAGAACAAAGAATGTAAGCAAGGGCAAAAGAGTGGCAAGTACGCCCGAGGAAAATGTTGAAGATCGTTTTCTTCACTTGGAAGACAACAAATTGTATTATGATATATTATGCTCAAGAGCATAACGGCGTAACGGGGTTACAACCGGGCGAATGATGGTGAACTTGCACAAATGATACATCGAAGCAATGGAAAAAACTTTGTGCACAACCCGGACCATTCGCACCTGACCGAATATAGTCCGAGAGTTTTATGCGAATGCGAAGACCACAAATGGCTATAACTCGGAGGTTTTCATGCGTGGAGTAGACACGGTATACACTCATACAACAAGCGATAAGAGAATATTATGGACCCCGGAGGTGGATCACTCGCCATATGTCGAATTTATCTCGCAACCACCGAGTATGGAGGAGATTTGTAACACCTTATGTCGGCCGGAAGCGTGGTACGTCATATAAAAGTTGTGGGAGGTGCTCACGCTTTTCCGCACACGAGTCTTAGTCGATATGGGCGAGCTTGGTACCACTTCATATGCAACAACTTGATACCAACCAAGCATGTTAGTGATGTAACTAAGGAACGAGCTCATCTTCTATATGCCATAGTTCTTGACATACAATTCGACCCGGTAATTATTGCAACGTCCCTTCATAACAAAATGCTACAACCAAAAAAAAGGGGGACTAATATTACCGAGTTTAATTTGTGGGTTATGTAAAAAAGAGGTGTTAAGTGGGATAGCTCCGAGCCGTTGGAAAATCCTAAGGACTATAGATTCGGCTACTATTGCCTCTTATGACGAGTGGGCGGGCGGTATGCCTAATCCGAAAGGGGCGGGATATATTTTTGATCCCGAATTTGCTCTACCAGCTATTGAGCATGATACTCATGCCCAACCACGTAATGTAGACACTCCATCCGATTCGGCGGCAAGACGTTCTCGTTCTAGACGCTCACATCACAATAACAACCCTTGACGCACTAGTTCGCAAGCACGAGAATTGAGAAGGGCTTTTGTAGCGAGCAACGTCACAGAGCGGCACGAGAAGAATATGAGAATGAGCACAACCGAGTACTTGCCGGATATATAGCCAGACACACACCCGCATTCAGTTCCCAATACCACCACCACCGGGCCCTATTGCTCATTTTTTTCACCACACGACTCCGATGAGGAGTCCTAGGCGCTCCCGCTATCGGAAAGTTTTCTCACTCTCCATTGAGGACAATGTTCAATTTAAGTTTGGGGGTGTAATCAGATTTGTGTCTTTTGAGTCGTGTCGAGTCGTGTCAAAAAAAAAAAAAAATCGAGTTGAGTCGAGTCGGGTAGTTTGTTGAACTATAGAACTACATGACTAAGTAGATTTGTTGATTGTGAGTTGAACTATCACGAAAGCATGCTTTTAAGTGGTGATCTATATTTTGCTTCATTGATTTCATATTCATGCATAATCTGTTAACTTATTTGAAAATGATTAATGAAGTCGAGTGTTGCTTGCATGATCCCACCGGATTCTAGAACTTGTTTGATCACTAATTGAGGCGAAATCCTAGGTGAAATAACATAAGGAAATGATTTAGGCCATCTTTGAATAAAAGCTAGAGCCAAAATAACTACCTTTGTACGATATAATTTCACTAGTGTCCTTTTGAGCCTATTAAACCTTATCTTTGGCAACCAATTGTTTTTACCTTGAGCTTACATGTGAAAATCCTAATTACCCATCACTCATACACACAAAATGATTGAAGGTTGAGGAGGATGTAATAAGTAAGGTAGATGTTCATTCGCATGAAGTTGCCGAGAAAAAGAAATAATGAAACCCCATGTGTTAAAATATGCAAAAGACCAAGTTTGAGGGTCTCAAAAAAAAAATTGTTGAAAAGAGAGGCTCGTAAAGGAGAATAATTGAAAATTCAACAAAAGTGAAGGTAGCCATGTTGTTTGGCAATTGGTGATTTGAAGAGGTAATTGTGTGTTTGGGTGAATTGAGCCACTTAATCCTAAATTTTCCTACCCGACCCTAAGCCACATTACAAGCTTTGGAAGCCCTATTGATCCATGTGTTATATTAGCCTACATTAGTGGAGATTAGTGGGAATAACAAGCCTATGGAATCCGGTAGTCATTATCTTTTGATACTTAAAAGTGGATCATCTTGATAACGTTTGATTGCGTAAATCAATTTGAATAATGTAAACGGAATTTTCATGAATATTCAACACTTTTGATCACAATGTTAAAATGCATGCTTGATTGATAGTGAAATGAGTTTTAGACAAATTTTATTGGTTTATGTAGTTTTGTAGTTGCTTGTGTTGTTGTATTGTTTGTCTTTCATTTTGGAGTTATAATTGTTTGAGGACAAACAATAGCTTAAGTTTGGGGGTATTTGTTAAGTTGGTATTTTACCAACTTATTTGAGTATTTTAGATTAGAATTTGGTTTTATTTTGGGTGTTTTTAGAGTCTTTAGAGTCCAATTTATTTCAAATAGTGTCGATGAAGAGTCACTACAGATTTTAGCCGAGAAATGAAGAAAACGATGAAAAACGGCGAAGAAAGAAGAAATCGCGTGTGAGAAACGAAAAAAATCGCATTTTGACCCAAAGGCGGGCAGCTAGCGAGCCAGCTGGCGAGCGGGCGTGCGAGCTTGGAGCAGTATTTGCAGCTGCAGCCCCGGCGGAATCAATGGACGATGCGGGTGGGCGGCTGCGCCAACGCCGGGCTGCAGCCGCGCCGGCGACAACTGACTTGACGCCGCCGGGCGCGCAGCGCCATGCGCTGGCGCCAAGTGGCAGTCGCCCGTGCGATAAAATGGCACGAAATTGCCGGGCGCCGTAGGTCCATGCGCTGGCGCCCAGTCGCCGGGGCGGAAAATCCTATGTTCACCTACCCTTCTTGGACTTTTGTGTACTATAAATACCATCCTTGGGGCTTGAAATGGGGCATCTTGGAACCCTTGGGAAGGCAATAAAAGCTACAAGACAAGGAAGAAGAATTTGAGCACTTTGAGAAGAATTTGGAGAAGAAGATTGGAGGCTTCTATCATCTAGAAATAGAGAAGATCCCTCAACTCTTGTTCTTATTTTGTTGCTTTCTTCATATCTTGTAAGATGTATTGTTGTATTTTCATGGATTCATTTTCTTTAATTATGAGCTAAACTCTATAATTCTAGAGGATTGATGTAATCTATGTTTGAACTTATGTTTTGAGATTGTGGTTTGTCAATCTAGATCTATCAATTTATTTGTGCTATTTGAATCTATTGCTTCTAAATTACTTGATCAATAATTTAGATTGTTTGGTGTATTTGATTTGACACTTGAGAGAGGTAATTGAATACATGACCTTGGAATAGCATAACCTAGATTTCATAGAATTGAGAGATTTATGAATCCTTTGAAGTCATTTATCAATATTCATAGCTTTTATTGAGATTTTAATTGGTGATTTTTATAGAGATATTGATTTCCCAATTGAATCTAAAATCATTTAGCACTTGAGAGAGTGAATGATTATTGTAGAAATCTTGACTTATAAATTGATAATTGATGATTGATGAACCATATTGACAACATAAGGGATAACTAGATTCATCATACCTCTAGAATTCATTTAATCATTTGGATAAACTCATTGATATTTTCATAGTCTTAATTTATTTTTAGTATTTTTAGTATAATAAACTCCATCAATTGTTGAATTTCTAAATAAAGTTAGACTACTATATTATAGTACTTAGCAATAATCGATAATTATTCCATGTGGATTCGACAACCTTACTACTCTATATTAAAACTTGACATCGTAGACTTGCGGTTAGAAAAATCTCTAACAAGTTTTGGCGCCGTTTCGGGAATAATTCATCTTATTTGCGCTAATATTATTACTTAGTAGTTTTACTTTAATTTAGATTGGTTTTTTTGTTACAATAGGTCATTGTCATTTTTGTGTTTTCTTGTTGATGCGAAAAATAAAAAAGTGCTAATTTAATCTTATTTGATCCGAGAAATTGAAAGAACGCTTGAAAGATTAGAGCCGCACGAAGAATCGAATTCACAAAAATGGCAGAATCGGTGATGATGAAGACCGCATACCTATTGTTGCACCACCGGAAAGGGCCATTCGGGACTATTTTCGACCAACCACGAATCAAAATTATTCGGGCATTGTTCGCCAACCTATCAATGCGAATAATTTTGAATTGAAGTTCGCCCTAATAAACATGGTGCAACAGAATCATTGGGAAGTGCGTAGATGACCCGAATGCTCATTTGGCTATTTTTCTTGAGATATGTGACACTATCAAAATGAATGGGGTTCCCGATGAAGCTATTCGGTTGAGGTTATTTCGTTTTCACTTCGTGATAAGGCTGACAAAGTGGCTTCAAACCTTTCCACCAGGAAGTATCACTAGTTGGAATGATCTCACTGAAAAATTTATGGCAAAATTCTTTCCACCTAGTAAGACACTTCAACCGAAAAAGTGAGATTGCTCAATTTCATCAACTCGACTTTGAGCCACTCTACGAAGCTTGGGAGCGATTCAAAGAATTATTGAGGAGGTGTCCACAACACGGGTGCAGATTGGCAAAAGGTTCAATATTTCTACAATGGTATGAATGGGCATTCAAGAACTATTATAGATCTTTGCAGCGGGAGGTACATTGATGGCTAAAACTCCAAGTGAAGCCATGCTTTTACTCGAAGAAATGGCTGCCAATAGTTATCAATGGGTCGTCGAAAGATCTACGCCAAGAAAAGTTGCGGTGTTCTTGAACTTGATACTATGTCCGCATTGGCTTCTCAAATTTCCGCCTTGTCAAAGCAAATTGCTACACTAAGTCCGGGTGGAAAACAACAATCAGAGGCCGTCATGGAGATAAGTCAAGAAATTGTGAATCCCGATACGGAACAAGCGAATTATGTGAATAATCGGGGTTTCAACAATAGAGGGAATCAATTGCCAACACATTATCATCCGGGACTTCGCAATCATGAAAACTTCTCGTATAGCAATACGAGAAATGTGTTGCAACCACCTCCAGGGATATCGAGAATCAAGCAAGTACGAGCACACATGTGGGAGAACAAAAGCCATCTTTGGAGGAATTACTTAGTTCATTCCTTGTAGAATCAAGAGCAAGGATGAACAAGGCCGATTCTAACATAGAAAATTTGGGTTCAAGGGTTACAACAATTGAAAGTCATCTCAAATCTTTGGGGACACATGTGGGTCAATTGGCCACGGCTATTAATTCACAACAGAAAGTTGATACGTTTCCAAGTAACATCGAAGTGAATCCACGGGGAACATTGCAAGGCCATTAAGTTGAGAAGTGGGACGGAATATGATGAACCAAAGATGCCGCTCGCTCATGATATCAAAGAACGAAGCAAGCTCAAACAATCCAAAATGAAGAGGGCATTGATAAGCAATCGAAAAGGCAAAATTGAGGTAAAACCAATTTCCAATTCTCGATAATGTGTTACCAAATGCTCTTCCTTTTCCACAGAGATTTCAGAAGAAAAAGTTGACGCTCAATTTTCCAAATTTTTGGAAATATTCAAGAAAATTCACATCAACATCCCTTTGCCGATGCACTCGAGCAAATGCCAAACTATGCAAAAATTCATGAAGGATGTGATGTCAAGAAAGAGAAGGTTAGAAGCATATGAGACGGTCAATCTCACGGAAGAATGTAGCGCCATTTTGCAAAGAAAGCTACCACAAAATTAAGAGATCCGGGGAGTTTCACTATCCCTTGCACTATTGGTGATTCTTATTTTAATAAAGCTCTTTGTGATTTAAAGCTAGCATTAATCTTATGCCGTTGTCATCTGTTTTTCAGAAACTTGGCCTTGGAGAAATAACGCCATCCACCATCACATTGCAATTAGTCGATAGATCACTCACCTACCCAAGAGGAGTGATTGAAGATGTGTTGATCAAAGTGGATAAATTCATATTTCCGGCGGACTTTGTGGTGTTGGATATGGAGGAAGATCATGAAATGCCATTGATTCTTGGGAGACCTTTTCTAGCAAACGGACGAGCTTTAATTGACGTGCAACGAGGAGAGTTAACATTACGGGTAAATGATGATGAGGTACTATTTAACATTTATAAAGCAATGAAATTTCAAGAGGAACCTCACACATGTCATTTTATTGATAAAATCGAACAATGTGATCAAACGGAAGTTATAAAACAAGATTTAAAAGATCCGTTAGAACATTGTTTGATTAATTCAATAATGAAATGTGATGAGGAAGATAGTGATGATATTGATTTGCTTGAGTTTATTCTTTCCCTTGAGGCTAAAGAAATTGTAAAAGAAAAACAAAAGGAAGCATTAGAAAATGCAATATTGAAAATATTCGAAAGGTACTTTTTAACTAAAGGAACTTAGGAACATCTTCAATATGCATTTTTGGGAAAAGATAAAACTTACCCGGTAATTGTTTTCGCTTCATTATCTTCATCCGAATTGGATAAGTTGTTGCGTGTGCTTCGTGAACATAAGTCGGCTTTAGGTTGGTATATTTCGATTTGAAAGGTATAAGTCCTTCCATTGTAATGCACAAAATTTTAATGAAAGAATCTTATAAACCATCTATTGAACACCAAAGACGACTTAATCCCGCAATGAAAGTTAAGTCGTGAGAAATGAGGTTTTAAAGTGGCTAAAGGCAGTATAATTTATGCCATTTCGATAGTGCATGGGTGAGTCCAGACAGTTGTTGTCGAAAAAGGAGGTATGACAGGTTGTGAAAAATGATAACAATGAATTAATTTCTACACGAATCGTCACAGGATGGCGAGTATGTATTGACTATAGAAAATTGAATAAAGCTACTCGTAAGGATCATTTTCCTCCCCTTTATTGATCAAATGTTGGACAGGTTGGCGTGTTACGAATATTATTGTTTTCTTGATGGCTATTCAGGATACAATCAAATTGCCATTGCCCCGAAGATCAAGAAAAGACTACTTTTACATGTCCATATGGTACTTTTGCATTTCACAGGATGCCATTTGGGTTATGTAATGCACCGCTACTTTTTTGAGGTGTATGATGGCGATTTTTCATGGTATGGTTGAGGAAATCATGGAAATTTTTATGGACGATTTTTCTGTTTTTGGTACTTCTTTTGACCATTGTTTGCATAACTTATCTATGGTTTTGCAACGTTGTGAGAAACTAATCTCGCACTTAATTGGGAAAAATGTCACTTTATGGTCAAAGAAGGGATTGTACTTGGACATCGTATTTCTTGTACATGAGGTTTGGAAGTTGACAGGCGAAAGTTGTGGCTATTGAAAAGCTACCCCCACCTTCAAATGTGAAAGGCATAAGAAGATTTTTAGGGCATGCGAGGATTTTATAGGAGATTCATAAAAGATTTTTCAAAAATTGTTAAAGCACTTTGTAATCTCCTTGAAAAAGATGCTATCTTTTGCTTTGATGAGTTGTGTTTGCGGGCATTTGAACAGATAAAAAGGCACTCATTTCAGCTCCGATAATGATAGTGCCGGATTGGACTCAACCATTTGAGCTCATGTGCGATGCAAGTGATTATGCAAGTGGGTGCCGTTCTTGGTCAAAGGCGAGATAGAATTTTTAAAGCTATTTACTACGCAAAGCGAGGACCATGGACAACGCCAACAAAACTACACCACCAGAGAGAAAAAGAGATGTTGGCGGTAGTTTTTGCATTTGATAAATTCGAGCTTACTTGGTGGGTATAAAGGTGATTGTTTACACGGATCATGCGGCAATCCGATACCTTTTCTCCAAAAGGATGCAAAACCTCGATTAATTCGATGGATTTTGCTCTTGCAAGAATTTGATATTGAGATTCGAGATAAAAAAGGAAGCGAGAATGGGGTTGCCGATCATCTATCCCGCCTTGAGCAACCTTACGAGGTGATTGAGAGTCCAATAAAAGAATCATTTCCGATGAACAAATTATGCGTGTCGAAACATCATTACCTTGGTACGCAGATTTTGTTAATTACCTCGCGGGAGGAGTTTTGCCCTTAGGACGTGACTTCACACCAAAAGAAAAATTCTTACATGATGTCAAGTCTTATTTGTGGGATGATCGTTCTTGTTCAAGAGATGTGCGGATTCTATCATTCGCCGTTGTGTTCCTAAGGAAGAGATTGGAGAGATTCTTCAACATTGCCATTCATCATCTTATGGGGACATTTCGGGCCAACCCGAATTGCAAAGGTATTACAATCTGGTTTTTATTGGCCAACATTATTCAAGGATTGTTATGCATTTGTGAAAACTTGTGATCGATGTCAAAGGGTTGGTAATATTTCACGGCGTCATGAGCTTCCTTTGACAAACATAATGGAGGTGGAATTGTTTGATGTATGGGGTATTGACTTTATGGGACCATTTCCGCCCTATGGAAATTTGTACATTTTGCTTGCGGTTGATTATGTCTCCAAGTGGGTTGAGGCGATTGCTACACCAACGAATGATGCTAAGGTAGTACTCAAATTCTTGCACAAGCATATTTTTACTCGGTTCGGTACTCCTCGAGCTATTGTAAGTGATGAAGGCACGCATTTTTGTAATAAATTATTTAACAACCTTCTTGCTAAATTTGGTGTGCGTCATAAGATTGCACTTGGTTACCATCCTCAATCTAATGGTCAAGCTTCTAAATTTCCAATCGTGAAGTGAAACAAATTCTTGAAAAAACGGTGAGTTTTAATCGAAAGGATTGGGCACAAAAGCTCGATGATGCTTTGTGGGCTTATCGCGCGGCTTATAAAACACCCGTTGGTATGTCACCGTATCGATTGGTGTTTGGTAAAAGCGTGTCATTTGCGGTTGAACTTGAGCATCGAGCTTATTGGGCAATTAAAAAATTGAATTTTAACTTGAAAGAGGCGGTGAAAACCGATTACTTCAATTAAACGAAATGGAAGAATTTCGTCAAGAATCATATGAAAATGCCAAAATGTATAAGGAAAAAACGAAAAAATGGCATGATCAAATGATTTTGCGACGTGAATTCTTACCCGGCCAACAAGTGTTATTGTTCAACTCTCGATTGAAACTTTTTCCAGGTAAACTCAAATCACGATGGTCAGGACCGTTTGTGGTTGAACGTGTATTTCCATATGGTGCCGTTGAGTTAAGAGGGAACGATGGGAATTCGTTCCAAGTAAACGGACAAAGATTGAAACATTATTTTGGGAATGAAGCAAGGAAGGTTTTAAATCTTCCACTTGGTGATGAAATTTCGAGTCCGAATATTTGAGTCCGGCTAACGACTATAAATTTAGCGCTTCTTGGGAGGCAACCCAAGTGATTTTCGTGTGATCGAATTTTTGTGTGATTTTATTTTCTTTTAGTTTGGTGTGTATTTATTTGAATTTTGGTGTGATTTTTGTGTAAATTAATTTGTGTGTGATTTTAAATTAAATTGAAATATTTATAATAAAAAAAAAAAGACCGTCCCATATCGCTCACCCGACTCGGCGCTGGGCCGATCCCCTGACTGCGGGCCAATCAGATCGCCCGATCGATGGCGAGGATAAAGAGGGCTGAATCAGTTTTTTTTTCCTTACAAACAAAACACACACACACGCCTATTTTTCTTTCTTCTACAAAAATCCCACCTAGCATTCACTTATACACCATTCAAGTGGGCAATTGAGCAACTTAATCATCAAATTCATCTTCTACATCAATTGGGTAAGTGAGCTTCAATTGTACACCAACTTTCTTCAAATTTTCAAGCTTAGGTTAAAATTGTGGGAATTTTCAATATCATTATAATTTCGAATTTCTTGATAAATTCTTGATAAATTGTGATGATATATGATTATATTGTGCTTGAATTGGTTGGTGTTGAAAAATGGGCATGAATTGAATTTCAAATGTGGTGTTCATCTCTTCTTTGCATATATGCCTACAATGTGTTTGTTAAAATGCCTCAATGAAAAATATTACACCTAGGCATTTGATTCTTGTCATCATTGTGTACTAAAGGTTATTTGATCATGGATTGATGACAAGGATGCATAATTCTTGAGTTATTGCCAAATTTCTAACTCCTAACTCGTATTGTGCGTTCTATGTGTATTTTGCTTGTGTTATTTTTGAGGTGATTTCCGATCAATTACAATGCCAAGAACAAAGAATGTAAGCAAGGGCAAAAGAGTGGCAAGAAATACGTCCGAGGAAAATGTTGAAGATCGTTTTCTTCACTTGGAAGACAACTGTGATTGTATTATGATATATTATGCTCGAAGAGCATAACGTGAAACGGGGGTTACAACCGGGGCGAATGATGGTGAACTTGCACAAATGATACATCGGAAGCAATGGAAAAAACTTTGTGCACAACCGGACCATTCGCACCGAATATAGTCCGAGAGTTTTATGCGAATGCGAAGACCACAAATGGCTATAACTCGAGGTTTTCATGCGTGGAGTAGACACGGTATACACTCATACAACAAGCGATAAGAGAATATTATGGACTCCGGAGGTGGATCACTCGCCATATGTCGAATTTATCTCGCAACCACCGAGTATGGAGGAGATTTGTAACACCTTATGTCGGCCTGGGGCGTGGTACGTCATATAAAAGTTGTGGGAGAGTCTCTTGCTTTTCCGCACACGAGAGTCTTAGTCGATATGGGCGAGCTTGGTACCACTTCATATGCAACAACTTGATACCAACCAAGCATGTTAGTGATGTAACTAAAGAACGAGCTCATCTTCTATATGCCATAGTTCTTCGACATACAATTCGACCCCGGTAATTATTGCAACGTCCCCTTCATAACAAAATGCTACAACCAAAAAAGGGGGACTAATATTACCGAGTTTAATTTGTGGGTTATGTAAAAGAGAGGTGTTAAGTGGGATAGCTCCGAGCCGTTGGAAAATCCTGAGGACCTATAGATTCGGCTACTATTGCCTCTTATGACGAGTGGGCGGCGGTATGCCTAATCCAGGCGGTGCGGGATATATTTTTGATCCCGAATTTGCTCTACGGCTATTGAGCATGATACTCATGCCCAACCACGAATGTAGACACTCCATCCGGTTCGGCGGCAAGCAAGCGTTCTCGTTCTAGACGCTCACATCACAATAACAACCCTTGACGCACTAGTTCGCGAAGCACGAGAATTGAGAAGGGCTTTTGTAGCGGAGCAACGTCACGAGCGGCACGAGAAGAATATGAGAATGAGCACAACCGAGTACTTGCCGGATATATAGCCAGACACACCCGCAATTCCAGTTCCCAATACCACCACCACCGGCCCTATTGCTCATTTTTCACCACACGACTCCGATGAGGAGTCCTAGGCGCCCGCCATCGGAAAGTTTTCTCACTCTCCATTGAGGACAATGTTCAATTTAAGTTTGGGGGGTGTAATCTGTATTTGTGTCTTTTGAGTCGTGTCGAGTCGTGTCAAAAAAAAAAAAAATCGAGTTGAGTTAGAGTCGGGTAGTTTGTTGAACTATAGAACTACATGACTAAGTAGATTTGTTGATTGTGAGTTGAACTGTCACGAAAGCATGCTTTTAAGTGGTGATCTATATTTTGCTTCATTGATTTCATATTCATGCATAATTCTCATTAACTTATTTGAAAATGATTAATGAAGTCGAAGTGTTGCTTGCATGATCCCACCGGATTTAGAACTTGTTTGATCACTAATTGAGGCGAAATCCTAGGTGAAATAACATAAGGAAATGATTTAGGCCATCTTTGAATAAAAGCTAGAGCCAAAATAACTACCTTTTATGCGATATAATTTCACTAGTGTCCCCTTTTGAGCCTATTAAACCTTATCTTTGGCAACCAATTGTTTTTACCTTGAGCTTACATGTGAAAATCCTAATTACCCATCACTCATACACACAAAATGATTGAAGGTTGAGGAGGATGTAATAAGTAAGGTAGATGTTCATTCGCATGAAGTTGCCGAGAAAAAGAAATAATGAAACCCCATGTGTTAAAATATGCAAAAGACCAAGTTTGAGGTCTCGAAAAAAAAAATTGTTGAAAAGAGAGGCTCGTAAAGGGAGAATAATTGAAAATTCAACAAAAGTGAAGGTAGCCATGTTGTTTGGCAATTGGTGATTTGAAGAGGTAATTGTGTGTTTGGGTGAATTGAGCCACTTAATCCTAAATTTTCCTACCCGACCCTAAGCCACATTACAAGCTTTGGAAGCCCTATTGATCCATGTGTTATATTAGCCTACATTAGTGGAGATTAGTGGGAATAACAAGCCTATGGAATCCGGTAGTCATTATCTTTTGATACTTAAAAGTGGATCATCTTGATAACGTTTGATTGCGTAAATCAATTTGAATAATGTAAACGGAATTTTCATGAATATTCAACACTTTTGATCACAATGTTAAAATGCATGCTTGATTGATAGTGAAATGAGTTTTAGACAAATTTTATTGGTTTATGTAGTTTTGTAGTTGCTTGTGTTGTTGTATTGTTTGTCTTTCATTTTGGAGTTATAATTGTTTGAGGACAAACAATAGCTTAAGTTTGGGGTATTTGTTAAGTTGGTATTTTACCAACTTATTTGAGTATTTTAGATTAGAATTTGGTTTTATTTTGGGTGTTTTTAGAGTCTTTAGAGTCCAATTTATTTCAAATAGTGTCGATGAAGAGTCACTACAGATTTGGTAGCCGAGAAATGAAGAAAACGATGAAAAACGGCGCGAAGAAAGAAGAAATCGCGTGTGAGAAACGAAAAAATTGCATTTTGACCCAAAGACGGCAGCGGCTAGGCCTGCTCGGGCGGCAGCGTGCGAGCTTGAGCGAGTATTTTTAGCCGCAGCCCGGCGGAATCAATGGACGATGCGGGGGCGGCTGCAGCTCCAGCGCCCGGCCTTCCGTAGCGGCGACAACTTGACTTGGGTCATTGTTTGCGCGCCGCAGCCATGCGCTGGCGCCAGCCCGTGCGATAAATGGCACGAAATTTTGGGCGCCGTAGGAGCCATCTATGCTGGCCTGGCATGCCGCCCGGGGCGAAAAAATCCTATGTTCACCTACCCCTTCTTGGACTTTTGTGTACTATAAATACCATCCTTGGGGCTTGAAATGGGGCATCTTGGAACCCTTGGGAAGGCAATAAAAACAGCTACAAGACAAGGAAGAAGAATTTGAGCACTTTGAGAAGAATTTGGAGAAGAAGATTGGAGGCTTCTATCATCTAGAAATAGAGAAGATCCCTCAACTCTTGTTCTTATTTTGTTGCTTTCTTCATATCTTGTAAGATGTATTGTTGTATTTTCATGGATTCATTTTCTTTAATTATGAGCTAAACTCTATAATTCTAGAGGATTGATGTAATCTATGTTTGAACTTATGTTTTGAGATTGTGGTTTGTCAATCTAGATCTATCAATTTATTTGTGCTATTTGAATCTATTGCTTCTAAATTACTTGATCAATAATTTAGATTGTTTGGTGTATTTGATTTGACACTTGAGAGAGGTAATTGAATACATGACCTTGGAATAGCATAACCAAGATTTCATAGAATTGAGAGATTTATGAATCCTTTGAAGTCATTTATCAAGATTCATAGCTTTTATTGAGATTTTAATTGGTGATTTTTATAGAGATATTGATTTCCCAATTGAATCTAAAATCATTTAGCACTTGAGAGAGAGGAATGATTATTGTAGAAATCTTGACTTATAAATTGATAATTGATGATTGATGAACCATATTGACAACATAAGGGATAACTAGATTCATCATACCTCTAGAATTCATTTAATCATTTGGATAAACTCATTGATATTTTCATAGTCTTAATTTATTTTTAGTATTTTTAGTATAATAAACTCCATCAATTGTTGAATTTCTAAATAAAGTTAGACTACTATATTATAGTACTTAGCAATAATTCGATAATTATTCCCTGTGGATTCGACAACCTTACTACTCTATATTAAAACTTGACATCGTAGACTTGCGGTTAGAAAAATCTCTAATAAGAATCATGGGATTGGAGTGGTGAAAATCAAAATGGGTGATGGAGTGGACCGTACTTTGGGTGGTGTGGCCTATGTTGCGGATGAATCTAATTTCTGGTGCCAGTGGATTCCAATAGCTGCGATATTCAATTTGGAGGTGGAGTCCGAAAATCACACATGGCGGAAGGGTCCAGGGAGGGAGAGAAGTATCGAATTTGTATCGTCGGTGACCTCAAGGATTACCGGAAGTGGTAGCGCGCCGGAAGGCTTCCGGGAGCAGACGGGTGTGAGGAAAATCTGGGCGAGAGGATGGATTGAGGTCGTCCCTCTCGGCGATCAACTAGTGGTCTTGATCGGATGCACGTGTGTATTGACCGATTGAATCGGTGGAGTTAGGACCTTACCGATTCGGCATGTGCGGGGTTTGAAGGCCAATGATGTTTAATGTTCGGTTTTGCGGGTGATATTATTTTGTTGTGCGGTGGAGATTGTTAGGTGCAAAGACACCAAAACAATTTAGTCAATTAAAGTGGGAAGAAATTTCTTAGCCAACCAAGCAACAAATGTGGAAAAGAGAGCACACCATTGTTGAAAGATGAGATGAAAAGTTTGGTTTTGTTTCATCACTTTGCCTATAAAAGGGCTTACGGGTTGAAGGAAGAAAGCATGGCAAGCAAGGCTATTTGCTTGGCCATCCAACCGGGTGGAGAGGAAAAATGAGTGTACACACCTGGAGTGATCAATTTGGGTGGGTCAAATTGTGATAGGTGCGGGGAAACACTCGGGGTATTTTTCTCTCGGGTAACACAAAGGGGTTGGGGAGAGTGTTCTTTGATAGCTAGTAAAGTGGTTGTACGAGAGTCTTTTATTCTTGGGTTTGGTCCATAAAACTCAAGGGGTGTATTTTCTTGTACCGGGAAATTCTTTATTAGTAAAGAACGGAAACTCTCGTGGACGTAGGCGGGTTTTGCCGAACCACGTAAAATCACTGTGTGCATTTAATTTCTGTCGGTGTCATTTATTTTTTGCCATCATATTGTTGGTGTGATTTGTCGGATATTCAGGATAAATCAAATCTCGGACCACGACACGCCTCGCTGCGCCCAACAAGTGGTATCAAAGCTACTTGGTAAGTAAGGGCAAGGTAGAAAATTGAGATTTGAATTTTTCCGGTGGACACTATGGTAGTGACAAATCCATTCAAGTGCAACAATTTGACGGCAAAGGGAATTTCACTCCTTGGTAATAAAGGGTGAAGGATCTCCTAGTTCAACAGGGGCTTGGCAATGGCGTTGAAGTGAAAGGAGGAAAATTGAGCCAGGATATGAAAGGTGCACAGTGGGCAAATCTGGATCAACTGGGAAAGTTAGTGTAAAGGTTGAGAAGAAGATAAAGCCCTTTTACTTCTTACCTCTATCCCGGATTCATATGATAGTCTGGTGATGACGTTGTTGTAGGAAAAAGAGACACTAGATCGGGAGCATATATAAAAGCATCGTTGTTGTCCCATAAAAAAAAGGCAAACCAGGAGGAGGGCATGGATATGCTTTGGTTGCTCGGAAATGAATCGGTAACAGGGAGGGATTCGGTGGTGGATCTGTAATGCAGTCGATTCAAGGATCGGGAAAGGGTGTTGTATGCTATCGTTATCACAAGAAGGATCACGTTAAAAGAAATTGTCCTCGGAGAAAGAAGGATGATGACGGTGACGGTGGCGGTGGTGATGCGGTGATAGTGCGGAAGTTGGAGATATCTCACGCGTCTCCACAAGGATTGATACTTCTTCTCGAGATTGATGGATTTTAGATTCGGGATGCATAATGCATGTGTACTCCGGAGAAATTATTTTGATTTACTTCAATTGCAGAGGCGGGAATTTTGTTCTCTGGTGATGATTCTACTTGTAGAATCATGGGATTGGAGTGGTGAAAATCAAAATGGGTGATGGAGTGGACCGTACTTTGGGTGGTGTGGCCTATGTCCCAAAGATGCGGATGAATCTAATTTCACTGGTGCCAAGTGGATTCCAATAGCTGCGATATTCATTTGGAGGTGGAGTCCTAAAAATCACACATGGCGGAAGGGTCCTAAGGGTGGGGAGAAGTATCGAATTTGTATCGTCTGGTGACCTCAAGGATTACCTGGAAGTGGTAGCGTCGGAAGGCTTCCGAGGAAGCGAGACGGGTGTGAGGAAAAATCTGTGGGGCGAGAGGATGGATTGAGGTCATCCCTCTCGGCGGTCAACTAGTGGTGTTGATTTCGGATTGCACGTGTGTATTGACCGATTGAATCGGTGGAGTTAGGACCTTACCGATTCGGCATGTGAGGGTTTGAAGGCCAATGATGTTTAATGTTCTGGTTTTGCGGGTGATATTATTTTGTTGTGCGGTGGAGATTGTTAGGTGCAGACACCAAAACAATTTAGTCAATTAAAGTGGGAAGAAATTTCTTAGCCAACCAAGCAACAAATGTTGAAAAGAGAGCACACCATTGTTGAAAGATGAGATGAAAAGTTTGGTTTTTGTTTCATCACTTTGCTATAAAAGGGCTTACGGGTTGAAGGAAGAAAGCATGGCAAGCAAGGCTATTTGCTTGGCCATCCAGCAAGGTGGAGAGGAAAAATGAGTGTACACACTGGAGTGATCAATTTGGGTGGGTCAAATTGTGATAGGTGCGGGAAACACTCGGGGTATTTTCTCTCGGGTAACCAAAGGGGTTGGGGAGAGTGTTCTTTGATAGCTAGTAAAGTGGTTGTACGAAAATCTTTTATTCTTGGGTTTGGTCCATAAAACTCAAGGGGTGTATTTTCTTGTACCGGAAATTCTTTATTAGTAAAGAACGGAAACTCTCGTGGGCGAGGCGGGTTTTTGCCGAACCACGTAAAATCACTTTGTGTGCATTTAATTTCGTCGGTGTCATTTATTTTTGCCATCATATTGTTGGTGTGATTTGTCGGATATTCCGGATAAATCAAATCTCGGACCACGACACGCCTCCCGCGCCCAACAAGTGGTATCGAGCTACTTGGTAAGCGGGCAAGGTAGAAAATTGAGATTTGAATTTTCGGTGGACTTTGTGGTAGTGACAAATCCATTCAAGGTGCAACAATTTGTGGCAAAGGAATTTCACTCCTTGGTAATAAAGGGTGAAGGATCTCCTAGTTCAACGGGGCCTGGCAATGGCGTTGAAGAGAAAGGAGGGAAAATTGACAGATATGAAAGGTGCACAGTGGGCAAATCTGGATCAACTGGGGAAAGTTGGTGTAAAGGTTGAGGAAGAAGATAAAGCCCTTTTACTTCTTACCTCTATCCCGGATTCATATGATAGTCACGGTGATGAGCGTTGTTGTACGAAAAAGAGACACTGGGGATCGGGAGCATATATAAAAGCATCGTTGTTGTCCCATAAAAAAATGCAAACCAGGATGAGGGCATGGATATGCTTTGGTTGCTCGGGAAATGAATCGGTAATGAGGAGGGATTCGGTGGTGGATCTGAATCAGCAGTCGATTCAAGGATCGGGAAAAGGGTGTTGTATGCTATCGTTATCACAAGAAGGATCACGTTAAAAGAAATTGTCCTCGGAGAAAGAAGGATGATGATGGCGTGTGACGGTGGCGGTGGTGATGCGGTGATAGCTGCGGAAGTTGGAGATATCTCACAGTCTCCACAAGGATTGATACTTCTTCTCGAGATTGATGGATTTTAGATTCGGGATGCATAATGCATGTGTACTCCAGGAGAAATTATTTTGATTTACTTCAATTGCAGAGGCGGTGAATTTTGTTCTCTGGTGATGGTTCTACTTGTAGAATCATGGGATTGGAGTGGTGAAAATCAAAATGGGTGATGGAGTGGACCGTACTTTGGGTGGTGTGGCCATGTCCCAAAGATGCGGATGAATCTAATTTCTGGTGCCAAGTGGATTCAATAGTGCGATATTCATTTGGAGGTGGAGTCCTGAAAATCACACATGGCGGAAGTGGTCCACAAGGGTGGGGAGAAGTATCGGAATTTGTATCGTCTGGTGACCTCAAGGATTACTGGAAGTGGTAGCGCGCCGGAAGGCTTCCAGGGAGCAGACGGGTGTGAGGAAAATCTGCTTGGGCGAGAGGATGGATTGAGGTCGTCCCTCTCGGCAGTCAACTAGTGGTGTTGACTGGACTGCACGTGTGTATTGACCGATTGAATCAGGTGGAGTTAGGACCTTACTGATTCGGCATGTGCAGGGGTTTGAAGGCCAATGATGTTTAATGTTCTGGTTTGCGGGTGATATTATTTTGTTGTGCAGGTGGAGATTGTTAGGTGCAGCACACCAAAACAATTTAGTCAATTAAAGTGGGAAGAAATTTCTTAGCCAACCAAGCAACAAATGTTGAAAAGAGAGCACACCATTGTTGAAAGATGAGATGAAAAGTTTGGTTTCTGTTTCATCACTTTGCCTATAAAAAGGCTTACGGGTTGAAGGAAGAAAGCATGGCAAGCAAGGCTATTTGCTTGGCCATCCAACCAGGTGGAGAGGAAAAAAAATGAGTGTACACACCTGGAGTGATCAATTTGGGTGGGTCAAATTGTGATAGGTGCGGGAAACACTCGGGGTATTTTTCTCGGGTAACACAAAGGGTTGGGGAGAGTGTTCTTTGATAGCTAGTAAAGTGGTTGTATGACGAGAGTCTTTTATTCTTGGGTTTGGTCCATAAAACTCAAGGGGTGTATTTTCTTTACCGGAAAATTCTTTATTAGTAAAGAACGGAAACTCGTGGACGTAGGCGGGTTTTGCGGAACCACGTAAAATCACTCGTGTGTGCATTTAATTTGGCCGGTGTCATTTATTTTTTTGCCATCATATTGTTGGTGTGATTTGTCGGATATTAGGATAAATCAAATCTCGACCACGACACGCTCCATTGCGCCCAACATCCATCTCAATATTTTTATGGCTACGCCATTGTATAATAACTTATGGACCCCGTAAAGGTATCAAATTGTAACTTTGTTGATCTGAATCTTAATACGGATGAATCTCTTGCACTTAGTCTTTGGTCCAAACAAGGAATAACTGGTGGGTAATTAGCATCACACTTCACACCGTCCGTTTTCGAAAAGAAAGTTCTGACAAATAAGATATCATTTGCCAATGTTTGGAATGTATATAAGTTCCATAATTGTGAAAAAAAAAGAGTGATAACTTGTAAGTTTCTTGAATTATTTTATATGCCACCAGTTAGGTATCATGCAACCGGCACGGCACCTATGCGTAATTAATTTATTTAAGGGATAATTACAATAAACCCCTGAGGTTTGGGCTAATTACAAAAAAATTCAAAGATGTTTCAAAATTACAAAAAGCCCCCTCAAGTTTGCTTTTATCTTAAATTTAAGGAGGTAATTGTAATATTTCTATAACTATCATGGGGTGTTTTGAAATGTATTTTGTTAATGAATGGGGAAAATGTAAGCGAGTCAATCTTAAAGGATTTTTATAATTTTGAAAAATCCCTGGAATTTTTGTAATTAGCCCGAACCTGAGTGAGGTTTTTGTAATTATCCCTTTATTTTATAAGTTGTCAGCACATAAATATATATCATCCCACTATAGTTAGTTGTGGCAAAAGTTAGGCCTTTATGTATGTGGACTTCATTTCATTTAGATAAGCATCTCTCCACGACCACAAGGACTAAACTAATAATAACATATTTGTCCTCTCTTAAGTTAGAGGTAAGCAGGGGCGTATCCTCCTTGTGATTGGGGGCTTTAGCCCCCCAAAATTTTTGAAATTTTAATTTTTATAGGTATGTTTTATTTTTAAATATTAATTTTTAGATCTTAAATATTTATTTTTTATTGATTTAGCCCCCAAAAATTTTATTTCCAATATTTGGTTATTTCCGCGCCTGGAGGTAAGCATGCAATATATATGTGGTACATCAAATTATTGTTCTAACCCAATTAAAATGTATATTTTAAGATTAGGTACTTTATCCAAAATAATAGAATTGTCATACAATTTGATCCAACATTAATTAGTTAGGCATGCATGCCAATTTTTCATCCATGAATCAAAGATTATGTAATCAGTTTTGTGGCCACAGTTTTAAGTATATTAATCCCTGGTCGACATGGGAAAGTTGTGGAGGACAAGTTGTTCCCATTTTCATGTGATTAATGCATGCAGGAATATATGGGTAGTTTATTTCTTTGGTTGGATCCCACTAAAAAAAAAGTTCGATTTATCGGAGATTTTACCGATATAAATAATTTTTACCAAAATTTTACGATAGATCATAAATACAGACAAAGTCACCAATTATTCGGTGTTATGCGTGAAAATTTGATGGCTCCCCATGCGCAAGATATAGTTTACCCACATGATGTGGGGACCCTATTTTCGGAGGATTCATCCGGCATTGAATGTGCACGCGTGTGGCTTTGACTTATAACTAAGTGTCAACCCACTTTCTCCGAGGAGTTGTTATTTCCAGACATGAAACTAGTTAAAGTGAATAATATCTTGTAGACATAATTTATAAGCAACTGACAATTATTATAATGAAAAAGGACCAAATCCACACACAGAATTTGGAGTCAAAATCTCGTAATCTTGAAACCTGAACTCTATCGATTTTTTTAATAAGTTGGGAGACTTGGTTGAGGAGAGATAAATTTCAAATAAAACTGAAAAGATAGAGTGTTCGAATTGTAGAATTATCGGACATCATATTTATTGATCACCAAGGCTCAAATCCCATGTTTGATAGCACAAATTGAACTTTCCTATGTTCAAAATTTATCAAGTTTTAAATATAGAAAAAGTCTTCTATAATGTCGATTTAAAATTCTAGTTTTATAATGTTGATTTTAACCTATTATTGTTGTGCAATAGTCAAAACGTACAACATTGGTCATTGTAAAACTGAATTAGTTATTTATTGTGCTCTTTTTGTCTTCCAAAAAAATAAAAATGCAGCAATTTAGATTCACACGCAAATTATAAGTTCTTTCTTATCTGTGGACATTATAAAATAAGATGAAACATGTAAGTGCACGAATCAACCAATTACTGGATTTCCCTTATATGAGAGATCCTCATAATTTGGATCATATTAAATGAATAAGGATATACGGAGGCATCAAACTGGCAGGTTGCGTAAGGAAATGCTTGAATTTAAAAATTATATTCTGGTCATTTTCGTCGTTATAATGGATACCAGAAAATTTAGATCACTCTTCTCTAATAAATTATTTAGTCTTATGCAAGTTTTTGTTTGATGAAATATTATTAAAGTCATAACCATAATATAATTCTCATATTTTTTATTTGGGAGATATGAAAATTATTTTTAAAAAAATACAGATCTCATGTTATATGTCTCATGAGGAACTAGTTCTGAAAAGCATTATACACTAGGCAGGCAATAGATTGAGATCTAAAGCCTAGGTAGATTAGGCAGGCCTCAAATGAAAAAAAAAAAAAAAAAAAAAACATTGATTTAAAAAGAGAAGCCTAATGGCTAGACAAAGGAGTTTTAAAATATTGGAATCAAGTAATACTAAAAATATGATGTATCGACATTAATTTATTTGGATCTTAATTTCAATGAAATACATTTAGATAATTGTTTTTTATTTTTTGTAATTAATATCATACATGCTTCGGATAATTTGTTAAGTATTGGACAAACTAATTAGAAACTTCCTGTTAGTGGTGTAAACAAATCTGACAAGAGCCAAATTGAGTATTGTTCATTGTTTGAACTTGGTATAATTATTAATCCAATCAAGCTTGAACGAGTTTTGTTCGAGCCAAAATGAATCGAGCTCAAATTTTTACACATATATAATGTTATTTTTTACTAGTTGAGCTAACTCAACCCGAGTTTTATATTCAATCTAACGAAGAAATTTATTCAAATTTGGTTTGTTATGTTAACGAAACAACCCGAAATGAGTTTTTAATAATCGATCGCGAGTTGAGTCAATTATCGAATAGTTTTAGTTTGATTTTCAACTCTACTCCAACATAATTTTCAATATTAATTTTAAATTTGGATGATGAATTTATAATGAAAATATTATACAGTCATCAATTGGTGCTAATGACGTTCGTAAATCGTAATTAGCTCATCACTCGTGTGGGTAAAGGCTCTTATTCTTATTAGTGGATTACGCAATCCAAAAATGATTAATCTCAACCCAATCCACAAAGAGCAAAAACCCTTTTGTACTACTCTAATAACCCCAAATTAAATCCTTCAATTTGACTGTCCTTTTTTTTTACTGCTTTTCTCATTCAACTCAAAGACTCATCGACTAATTCAATTCCAAGAAGCTATTCAGATTTGTTGAACCAATTATATAAATTTGAGAAAATCTTCTTCACACTCTATTTAACTCCGCTCACCAAATTATTTTAACTAAAGTTTAATTTGAATTCGATTATATGATTTTGACTTTTAAACTTTAAATTTAGGGAGCCAATTTGTCTTGACCCAAATTCAGTTGCCCCTTAAATGGAAACATAATGCAGCAAACTATGTTTAAATATAAATTCTTACCCCTTTTATTAAATAAATTTAAATTTTTGACTGTATTTCGTATAGATATAAAAATTATTAGTAAATCTTTTGCGTAAGAAAGACAATATCCTTTATTACAAAGACAGACAAAATCTTTTACTGCAGAGTCATATTGTATATTTGTATTGCACTAATTAGGATATAGATTTTCCATATATTATTTTGTTATTGAAATTTTGAATCTTTTTTGCCATTTGTTATAAATAGTCACTGTAAATCTCTTGCATAGAAAGTCAGAGAGAAAGAGTCAACTATGAGTTTGTATTACTAGTTATAACAGGATTCAAATTCGACTACCTACAATAAAGCCCAAACTTCCACCCCAAAACACACACACATAGCTAGGGGTGTCAATTTCAAACCGACACGCATTCTCGATACTGAACCTAACACGAAATTAATGGGTATGGGTCCAGGCCGTGGGTTAAATTAAAAATGAGTCGAACCCGAATAACCCGCCAATTAAACAGGTCGGGTTGAATTCGGCCAACCTACTACGACCCATTTAATCCGTTTGTGTATTTAAAAGAAAATTAAGTAAATAATTAATTGTAAAAATACAACAAACAAGACATATCCTTAAAACTTAAATGATAAAACCTCCTTAATTATGTATTTGTTATTATTATGCATATTTTTTAATATTGTCCCTAAAATATGATCAACGTGTTATGTTATTTATGCAATTATGTTATTTCTTTTTGTATGTTGTGAATTGTGATATTTTTTTATTGATTGAATAGTGTATGATAGTTATTGATTTTAAAAAAAAAATTATTCATTAAAACTTTTAAATATATAGGAAAATAATTTTATTAGGCGGGTTACACGGGTCGGGTCCAGGGTTATCTCGTGAAATAAGTAGGTCGGGTCCGGATTCAAGATTCTCGACACGAATAATTAAATAGGTCGGGTCCGATTCAAGATTCTCGACAGAAAAATTAAAGTGGATCGGATTGACGATTTTTCGACACACTAACCTCGCAAAACCCGACCCACGAACCGGGACCCAACTCAAATCGACACCCCTACACATAGCATTATGCCTCAATTAGGACTCTCAAAAGTCATGCCAAGAATGTACTCAAAAGATAAATTGATGCCACAAAAATAATAAAAAGCAATGGGGCGTGATAAATTTGCCAAAACATTAATAAAGAAATCCTAATTTAATTATTTCTCCCAAAATGTAAAACGTTTTCGAAGCAGGACACGCTACTTCTGGTTCCTGCGAAGTATCCTTCATTACCACGTGCTTTTCCTTTTTAAATACACCTTTCACACACACGTTTTTGGTTGAACTATACTTACATCCAAAAAATTCCTCCTATATATATATAAAATACAATCCCCCAATTTTCAAAATTATACACATTATTGTCTTATTATCTATCCACCTCTGTTCTCTCTTCTTCCCCTCGTAGACCTGAAAAATCAGAAAACCCAATTCAAAAATTTGAAAAAAAAAAAATTGTTTTATTCTGAAACATGGATTGGGTTCGTGGCGAAAAATTAGGTCACGGAAGTTTTGCGACGGTGAATTTGGCAGTGCCCAGAAGCCAGAGCTCTGGACTACCGCCATTAATGGCGGTGAAATCATGTGGGTTTTCAAGCTCTTCGTCTCTAATGAGCGAGAAATTGATTTTGGAAGAGCTTAAGGACTGCCCAGAAATTATTCGGTGCTTTGGAGAAAGCTTCTCGTACGAAAATGGCGAGAAATTGTATAACGTATTGTTGGAGCACGCCTCCGGCGGCTCTTTGGCTGATAAGCTCAAAAACTCCGGTGATCGGAGATTGCCGGAATTTGAAGTCCGGCAATACACTAAGGCGTTGCTAAAAGGCCTTCGCTATATTCACAACTCTGGTTATGTTCACTGTGATATTAAGCTTCAGAACATTCTCTTATGCCGAAACGGCGTCGTTAAAATCGCGGATTTCGGGTTGGCGAAACGGGTCGGAGGGAGAAAATGGGAATATTCGGGGACCCTTTGTACATGTCGCCGGAGATGGTCGCCGGAGGCGACCAGGGTCCGGCGGCGGATATTTGGGCGTTGGGGTGTGTGGCGGCGGAGATGTTGACTGGGTCTCCGGTGTGGCGGTGCTCCGACGTGGCGAGTTTGTTAATGAGAATTGGCGTCGGCGATGAATTGCCTGAGATTCCGAAAAATTTATCATCGGACGGTAGGGATTTTCTTGGGAAATGCTTTGTGAAGGATCCAAGCAAAAGATGGACGGCTGAGATGCTCCTAAATCATCCGTTTATTTGTGATCAAGATTTTGAAGATGAAATTAACAGTGCCTCAACATCTCCAAGATGCCCATTTGATTTCCCAGATAATTGGGTGTCATCGGTTACATGTTCAATTACCTCTTTGCCCCTGCCGGAATATTCCCCGGAATCTGGGTTATTTGGGTGTGGGTGGTGTTCCATTGCGGCGGCGGAAAGGCTGCGGGAGCTAGTTAGCGATCAAAGTCTTGATTGGTCTGTTACGGATGATTGGGTCACCGTCAGGTGACGGAGAGAATAATTGGTCAATTTTTATAGGTTTTCAGTTGTACAAAACAATAAAGAAAAAATGGGAAAAAATATAGAGAAATTAGAGGAGACTAATTCTGAGCCCCAAGAGTGTACAGTTAATTGCAGAAAAACATTATTTAATTTTTTTTCATTTGATTCAATATTTTTTCATGTTATTAAATTTATCATGGGAAAATGAGAGTTGCAAGTCGTGCTTAGATATGTTTAGGCAACAAATTTGATATTTTTGCCCAGTTGCGCTGTCTGATTTACTAAGATTCTGGAATTTGTAGCTGTCTGCAACATGCAACTAGTAACATTTAATGAATCCAGCATTAATATCCCAAAAGATAAATTGGAATATAAGGGAATATATTAGTAGTAGATAATTTTGAGTGCAAAATTTATTTACTTTTTTTTTTCCAATATAATAGATAAGTTGGCAAATTAATTTTTCTAGAATGGTAAGAAATTAAAAATTTATTTTACTTATTTATGTGATGAGTTCAAGATAAAATTATCGTACTTCAAATCTCTTTGGACATTGAGAGTCGCCTTGTGAACTGGGTAATCCTATGCAATGCAAACAAACAATTAGGGGTTTCCGGAGTTAATTCAAAACAGAGCTCGAAAAAATGAATGTTCTAATATTTTATTTTATTTTCTTATTGAGGAAAATGATCTAATTTTCAAGACATACCTAAAAATGATGTCGAAAAAGTATTTATATATTGTAAGGTATTATATGTTGTAATTTGGTTTGATAAATATGAGATTTGACCTATATTTGACCAAATATTTAAGTTATATGCATTAATGGGTAAGGTAAATAAAAGAGATAATCAAATTCTACTAAGTGAGTTGATGAGAATATGAGACTAGCATTTAGAATTTCCCAAATCCAATTTCGGTTGAATGAGAAATTAATGCAACAAGTTGACCACATAAAACAAAGAAAATAATATGAAAATTGGAAAATATGGGGTGGAGTAAAACTCCATCCTACATAAGATATAAAGCCAAAATGATATCACTTTATTAAGTCCAAGTGGGAGTAATGGGTTTGGGCACTTGGGACACTAAAGTTTTTAAAGGAGGGAAAATCTACATGTTTGTGTCGTGTCCTGTGGGTTAAGTTAAAAAATATACACACGCACACTCTGGCTTAGGTCGTGGGCTTGGGCTTCGATGCCCTTATATTTTCTGGACAAAATTTACTTAAATCCCCTTAAAAATTTATTACTCAATCCGGTCGGATCGGTGCGCGGTCGCACAAGTTGGACAAAAACTTTTATTCAATGCGCGTGCACCCTGGGAGGCGCATACGCACATGGTCGTGCACTGGAGAGCGTGGTCGCGCACTTTTGAACTGACGCGCCTGTTTGAGCTAACAAATGCATTAATTTGTCTCATTGGAAATGTCTTTTCGAGTCAAAAGATATGTCAATTTCCATAAGACACATAGATGTCTATATATATCATCCCTTGATGTTTGAAATTCAAATCTAAAAGACAGAGATGAAAATTGAATTCATTCTGTATTTCAAAGATATTGAGCAATTTCCTTCAAATTTGAAAGTTCAATACATTAATTTATCTTTAGTTGAAAGTTCGATTTTTGCAAGTGCTGCTAAATCGAATAAGAAAGTGGTTATATCTTAGAGACAATTGTCAGCACCATTAATACTTTGTACGGGATAATTTGGTCTTGTAGAGATAGAACAAAATTCTAACCTCGATTTCCTTTATGTCCCATTTTTCCAAACCATTTTCTTGAAAAACTGTACCACATCATTATATAATGGAGTATGAAGTAAAGACCATTTGAGTTCTATTAGCCTATGGGCATGGGTAATTCTTGTGACCTTTTTAATTTGACTTTAGAGTTTTTATTAAATCATGATCTATCAGCGAAATTGGAATAATTTAATATGAAGTAAAAAAGAAACTACAAGGGCATCCATATTTTTAAGAAGGATATTAAATACGTCCCACATGCTACGTCACATTTTTTATATCTTGTTTTTCTCATTCATATATCCCTCTATTTACTTTTTGGTGGGACTCATTACAACTTTAAATAACTATTTTTAAAGGAATTCACATTTTTTTTTTGTTTTTTAAATTATAAGTGCAATATCTGTTTGACTTAGGGTGTCAATTTAGATTGAGTCTGCGTTTGTGAGTCTAGGATCGTGGGTCGAATTAGCCAATCTAGACCCGACTTGTTTAATTATTATTAAAATCTTGAGCTGAATCCAACCTATTTATTTTCTGTGTAACTCGGACTCAACCCGTTTAACTTGTCTAATAAAAATATGTTTAGGATAATTACAAAAACACCCCCGAGGTTTGGACTAATTACAAAAAAATCCGAGAAATGTTTAAAAATTACAAAAAAAAATCCCTCAAGTTTGATTATGTCTTAAATTGAAAGGGGTAACTATAATGTTTTTATAAATATCGGGAGGTTTTTAAAATATTTTTTTTGCTTATGAATGGGAGAATGTAAGATTTAATCAAACCTCAAGATTGTTTTGCAATATTCAAAAATCTTTAGGTCTTTTTTGTAATTTGCCAGAACCATAGGGGTTTTCTTGTAATTATCTCTTATTTTTATATACATGTAATAGTTTCAACTGAATAAATTTAGATTTTTTAAAATCAATCACCATGAAACACTATTCAATCAATAAAAAATATCACAATTCACAACATACAAAAAGAAATAACATAATTGCATAAATAAAATAATAACTACTCATATTTTGAGGACAACATATAAAATTACATGCAAAATAATAACTACATACATAATTAAAGAAGTTTAAGCATTTATGTTTTGAAGACATGTCTTTTTTTTTCTAATAATTAATTATTTACATTGTTTTCTTTTAAATTCACAAACGGATTAGACGGGTTAAATGGGTCATAGTATATTGAATTTGAACCCGATTGTTTACTTAGTGGATTATTTAGGTTCGACACGATTTTCGATCGAGATCCATGAAGTCCGGACTCATACCCATTAACTTCGTGTTAGTTTAGGTGTTGAATTTACGTGTTTGATCCAAATTGCCA
Organism: Rehmannia glutinosa; assembly: GCA_016081115.2. Lineage (NCBI taxonomy): Eukaryota > Viridiplantae > Streptophyta > Magnoliopsida > Lamiales > Orobanchaceae > Rehmannia > Rehmannia glutinosa. Next base: position 6,124,207 of record CM071930.1, on the reverse strand, counting down.
CCCCTAGCTAGTTTGACACTGTTTTCTCCCTCCTCGGTACGTATCTCTCTCACAAGTCACAATGGTGGACAAAAGATTTGGGGGAGATTAAGAGGGTGTCTGGCTAAGCTTATTTAGAAGATTTTATAAGCTCCTACATCGTATAAATTATTTTTAGAGCGTATAAGATATTAGATCTTATTTTAGGAATAAGTTGTTGAAGTGTTTGGATAAAATAAGATGGTGTAGCTTTTAAGATAGCGATGTCAATTTTGTAATTAAAATAGTCAAAATTAAAGAAGGTTGTTGAAATAAGATCTTATTTGAAAAAAGTTGGGATTCCCCTACTTTTTTTAAAAAGCACTTATAAACTCCTAACACCTAATTTTGGGAGCTTATAAGATCTTTTTTCTAAAAAAACTACCAAACAAATTTAAACAGTTTATAAGCTCTCAGACATTTTATAAAATGCTTTGAAAAGCTTATAAGCTCAGCCAAACACCCTGTAAGTTATAATATCCCCTCCAATATTACCACTGTGCCATGGTAGATGCCCTAACACCAAAGTACATGATACATTTTTAAGGGAAACTATATTGTTAGGTAGTCACAGCTGTTAGTTATATGGATATGAATGCCAAAACAACTAACAGAGTTAATGGCATTGAGTTTTGAATTAACTGAATAAGATGAGTAGGCAAGGTGTTATATCAATCACTACTTAAATATTTAATTTTTTCCCCACTTCAATATTCAAAGTTTTAAATAAACCAATTGTTCAAGAGGGGTTGGATTTGAATCTCAAAAATAAATTTCATGTGCTAGTTTCAGAAAAAGAACACTGCAACACTTGAAGGATCCATTAAGAATTATTAAATATGAAATAATTCAAATTTATTTTTCCCCTCCTTAATATTCAAATTTTATTTATTTATTTTTTAATTTTTATAACTCAATTATCAAGCTTGCGCCCGACCATATTTGGAGTAGCAGCTCCAGCTCTTTACTCCTGAGGTTAGACCGTTACATGTAATTTGCACATATACATGATTCCATGTCGGTTACTGGATTATTAATTTATTAGTACTTAAGTTTTTGTGAATGATGCTGTTTTTTACGGCAGATCACTCCAAGTGAGGGTTTCTGAAAAAGTCCAAGTCTTCTTATTTCTAAGCAGGAAGTCTTCAAAATTTTCTTCTCCGGGAGCTAGAAATCTTCTCGGGATATTGTCCGCACACACACAAATGTTAAACGGGCCTCGGGGTTGTCCCCGTGAGGCCCTTCCAACGCTCAAGTCGACGGTGATCGAGAGAGAGAGAGAGAGAGAGAGAGAGAGAGAGAGAGAGAGAGAGAGAGAATGTAAGACAATAAACGAATCTTGAATAATGATTAAGTGAGATTATGAGAGATTAACCTACAAATGAAGAGGAATCTTTTTATACCTGGATAGTGGGCCTTGTGGCTCGCGTAGGAGAAAGTGGCATGCAGGTCAGTCCCGAACCTTTTGGGCCGAATTATTCCATATGTAGCCCGTTAATCATTGGCAATTAATAATATTATTCCAATATATAAACTGAATTATATATTAAATATTACATGACATTTTTGCCCCAATACTGTAAAAGGAATGGAATGATGTAGTATTACCATTCTTATGATTGGTATGTACAAGGAATGGAGAAATGAATGGATGACGATTTTTTACTTGATTTAAATATCTTGATTGGTAATTATAAATTAATGATAGTAATTGAGAAAAATAATTTTAAAGTATCAAATTCTCTTAAATAAGATTTTTAAATAAATTTTATTAAATATGTTATTCATAAATTGATATAAGATTATTTTAATGTTTGCTAAATATAATATATATATATATATAGATTTATATATGTGATATCAAAAATATTTTATATAATATTTTTTAAGGATAATTACAAAAACACCCCTGAGATTTGGGCTAGTTACAAAAAAATCCAGAGATATTTTAAAATTACAAAAATCTCCATCAGGTTTGATTATGTGTTAGATTTAAGGGGGTAACTATAGTATTTTTATAAATATCAGGGGGGTTTTGATATTTGTTTTGCTTATGAAGGGGAAAATGTAAGACAGAACCAAACCTCAAGGGGTTTTTTGTAATTTCAAAAAATCTCTGGGTTTTTATGTAATTATCCCAAACCTCAGGGGTATTTTTGTAATTATCTCTATTTTTTTATAAGAAAATATAGAAAATCAACAAAATACTTCTATATCAAAATTTTGATTTAACTATTGAATATTGATAGAAATTGACTATGGTTTATTAAAATATTAAATATAACTTATATTTAAATTATAAATATTTTTTTATTTATAACACTACTTTTCGAAAATATAGATTATATCCAACTTTTTTAGTCATTTATAAAAAGATTAATTTATGAAAAATAAAATTTGAGTCATTCTTGATGAATAGCTAAACCCATGGGGGAGAGGAGAAATGATCATTCCCTTACTTTTGGGAATATAGATTCTCATGGGAATGAGTATTCCTATTACTAAAGCATACTAAGCCTGTGAATGGGAATGAAACGAGGAATGTTCATTCCACTCCTACCTCATTCTCACATACCACTCATGCCGTAAGTGAGATTATGAGAGATTAACTTACAAATGAAGAGGAGGAACCTTTTTATACTTGGATAATGGGCCTTGTGGCTCGCGTAGGAGAAAGTGGCCTGCAGGCCAGTCCCGGACCTTTTGGGCCGAATTATTCCATCTGTAGCCCATTAATTTTTGGGCAATTAATAATATTATTCTAATATATAAACTGAATTATATATTAAATATTACATGACATTTTTGCCCCAATAGTGAACTAATTCAAAATTTTCTTCCTTATTTACATATTTCGTGTTATATTTATAAAATAAATTTCTTTTAAGTATTCAACAAATTATACAGACCAAAACCAACCATTCATCACCAAATTGCTCAATAAAATCATCATGCCTTTTTTTCTTTGGAATTCCAAAATTGGCCTACCAAACCCAAAACCCCATTCATTTTATTTTTCTTTATATTTCTCGTTTTTTGTTCACAATTTTCCAATGGAGGAGGAGCAGTCATTTTCTCAATATAATATTGCCATGTGCTATATATAGTTATTTAAGTTTATTGAGGAAGTAAGCTCGAAGTCACCTAAATTGTTCACATGGTAGGTAAGAGTTTCATACGGCCTTCTCAATTTTTTTGCTTAAAATTCAATTTTAATTGATGGAATTAATTAAACCAACCATGATTTTGTCATGTCATAATAAAATCGCCACCAAAATCCACCAAAATTGATTAGGGTTTTGTCTTCATTTGTTATTTATGCACATTTTTCTTGCATGGGGGCTGGTTTCGCTTTTCTGTCGGTTCATGGTTGTTCTAATAGCATATATGCATTCAACTATATATTCATACATTGAACTGGAATGTACAATTATAAACTAGTTCACAAGTCAAATTAATTTCAAACTTGTCTAACTTACATGTAATATGCGCTCCTTTTTCCTCAGAGTTAGACGCTATTATAGGCTATCTCGTCATGGTATTTAGTTTTCAAGAATGACTTCTCAATGATAATGCTTGTAACTAGGGGTACTGGTAATTGGTCATCGATTGGGTTCACGTTTTAGTTTCGAGTTAATTTTTGGATTATGCTTAAAATACATCGAAAATTAATTAAAAATAAAATAACTACGTTTTAGACAAATTGGTAAAATCGATCGGATTTGTGTTAGCCGTGTTCGGTTTCTCTCAATGACTTGGGGTCGGGGTTGGGGTTGTGTCGGGTTATCGTGACATGTCAGAATCATCACCCCTATTTGTAACCCTTTAATTTATATAACATGATAATTCATTTTGCTAGTTTAATTTCTACTGGTGCTAGATTAACATGATATTGAATTGCAATTTTTCTTTTGCGATGGATTAATTATTTTTGAGTGGGCTTCTACTTCTGCGTCTAACAAACTATTATAGGATATCAGTAATTAGGCCTAGCTGTAAATAATAAGCCCATCATTCTATTGACCGGAAGAAATTTTCTTGAACTTATATTATGGTAAGTACATCAAACATGAACTATATAATATAGCATTAAAAATCACATTTTTATGACCTGATTAAAAAGCAAAGAAAATATTGAAATAAGAATTAAGAAAGCAGCAGAATCTTTAGAAATACCATAAATTAATGAAAAATGTCATTCAATAAATATATTTATGTCATGTTATTGTATTGTGTCACTCATTGTCAATCATGTCACCCAATCGATGAGAATAAGCTATCTCTCTACGCTTGATACTCTAACGATCAATTTAAAATTCACAATGAATTCACAAATTGATACATATCAATCATTAAGTGAATAATGATAGCTTGAGTTTCTGTAATGGTGTCAATTTTATTTATTTATTGTCAAAAATTAGAGAATGAAAAATGAAGTTTGAGGCCTGGACACATAACATTACTCGTAAACAAAATTATTACAAAGGTACATTACATTACAAATTAAAAATACATCTTTTCCAATACTTTTTTCAAAGAAAAAAATCAGAAGAACAAATCTCTTGTATCATATTATCAAAAAAGAATAAAATCTTAATTGTAAGTGCACTTGTTCTTCAAAGGGATGGCCACATTCATTTTCTTGGGGTCCAAAACCATGGAGCATTGGATTCTTTTGTAGAATTTGGGCTTCACCAATTGGCCCAATATATAAGCTCTGGCCCGAATAGTGAAATTCAAATTCAAAGTAACCGGCGCAACCGGTTTTCCGTTTTGGCTGCTCAAATTAGCGCCTCCCCATACAGTGGAATGTTGCTTCCTCTCAACATCACTGTTACAGTTTTCTGACTACTTCTTGATTGATAAAACTTTTTTATCTGCAATATTGCAAGAAATAAAATCAATTTAGTCCATAATAAATATGGGTCAGGTCTAAGTAGAGGTGACAATTTCTGACCCGATGCGAAATTAATGAGAAAAAAGAAATCAACCCAAACACGACGGCACGAATTTGATATATTGTTGCAATTTGTCTAAAACATAATTATTTTAAATTTTAATTAATTTTTGATGTGGTTTAAGCATAAATCGAAATCAACCTAAAACCAAACACGAACTCGACCTGATGACCCGAATTGCCACCTCTAGGTCCAAACAAATAATAAAATATTCATAATTCATCCTATCAAATCTTGATAAATTGAGTCAAAATTTAGTCTAATTACAAAAAAAAAAAAACTCCAATTATCGCTCAAAACCACATATAATCCCGCAAAGTGTTACAAACAACACATTGAAATTTGTATTTCCCTAACAAATATATTTTTTGACGGTGCAGATTGTAAGAGATTAACAAATGTCAACGGGTATTTGCAATTTTGAAAAATAACTGGATTTTTTTGTAATTAGTCTAAACCTTAAGCAACCGCTTTTGGCAATTTGTGTATAAAAGAAATTTCATTTCGAAACAAATAAATTTGAAGAAATAATGAACAGTGTTGCTTACTGTTCCACTGGCTAATGTGAGTTCGGAAAAGGAAAGATCCAACGGTGTTGATGTTACATGGACTCCAAAAAATGTACCCGTGTTACGGAAAACCATCTTCACCGTTGAATTCATGTTCACCATTTCAGTACCTACGCCTGAGGAATCTGAACCGGCTTGGATCACAAAGCTATCGAATAATATACTCTGCAGAAATAAAATCATCACATTTTAATGTATACAAGGCAACAAAAAAGATAAAGTAAAAAAGACAGAAAGAAAAAAAAAAAAACTCTGTTTATGTTAAAGTTATGCATTATATTGCTTGTGTAGAAAGGCAAAATAATGGCAACAAAAAAAGATAAAAGTAAAAAAGACAAAAAGAAAATAAAAAAACTCTATTTATGTTAAAGTTATGCATTATATTGCTTGTGTAGAAAGGCAAAAATCACGATGGTGTAATTTATGTTACCTAAAAGGCTAAAAATTCTCTTGGATTGTGATGTGTAACGCTTAACAAAAAGGCATGATTCATCTCATCCGACTAGAGGTGTCAAAAAAAGAGACTGACGGCCATTTAATGAAAAGGCTTAGGCCGGACTGTAATTTTGGAGGCTCAAAAGTCTGGTCAGTCAAGTTATTCATATATATTTTTATGGGCCGGATTGAGCCGAGTCTCAAGAATTTTGACCCGACCCGTCCTATTCTTTTTGTCTGGCCAGCATTGTCTAACCCGACTCATTTTGTCATCTCTAATTGTAATACATTACTACAAATCATGCTCTAATTGATGTTTCGTTTATTATTGCAATATTAACAAAGTATGACAATTGAATAATAAAATGATAAGATCCAAATATGTAATCATTCTACATTTCATGTGTACTGAAATATAAGATCCAAAGTCTTATTACATTATTATTATTATTTTGAAGAAATAATTGATCCTATTTTTAAAATTGTATCACTGACAAATTATATGATAGGTATAAATCTGTTGTTTTTCTTTATTTGCTTTTGTTTTGGTGATTGGCCTGAATTCAATGAAACATAATTTGACTAAGAAGCCCAAAACCCCAACACCAAGAAAAGTATTCTTAGCCGAAATTGACGGGTGCAATGACGTCTAAGTACTGTATAACTTATTAACTTGGAACTTTTCTTTTGTGTTTTATTTATTTAAATACTTTTTTGTTTTTGCTTCGTATTGGATAAATACTACACTAGTACATATTTTTAGAGTGGTCTTATACAACCTCGTTACTTAAGTTACACAACACAAACAATATGGACTTTTTATGGTTTTGTGCGTTAGTTGAAATTCTATTTAGATATAGAGTTGGTCTTATACGAGTATCTATCTCATAGATTTAAGTTTATGAAACGGATTCTACAAAACATAAAAAAAATATAATAATTTTTCGTGGGTTTGGAGTTGAGTTGGAATTCTATTTTGGTATAGAATCCTATAGATATAATCCATAATACCGTCTCGCACAAATTTTACCTTACATATAAGATTTGTTTAATGTATAGGCAGACGCCTCGCATACAAATTTTTCTTTTATCGAATTTGTATATATGTACCTAATTTATTTCAAGCTGTTTTCTCAATCAACTGATCAAGGCACACTTATACTGGGGATATCTAACCCAGATCCATAGAACCCAATAATTACAAAGTAAGTGAATCTACATATCTCAATTGTATGTGATTAGTTCATAATTAATCTACACAAAATGGTCAATTTATATTTGTTACCTAATTAATTAATCAATCGAGTATAGCAAAACCAGATCTTAACAAAAACTTCCCCACTTTTAATAAGTAACACTTTAATCAGACACGAACTCATTAATGCCCAAAACTAATATGTATCTTAATTAATAAACAGATGCAGACAAAAAAAAAATTGAAACTAGTAATAATAATATAAAGTACCTTCATTGTGACGACAGGTTTCTGATTTCTACTGGCGCCCCACAAGATCAAAGCAAAGAAAGAAAACAGCACAAAAAAACCGACCACGAACGCCGGAAAATAGCACCGCCGCGGCAACCCGCGGCGGCCGCCTTCCTCATCCAGCAGCCCCTCCTCCTCTATGGCGTCGAACTCCTTCCACTGCTTCTCCGCCTTCCTGTGGTGGTGGTGGCGCCTCGACCCGTTGCTCGATTTCTGCGAACCCGGTTTAAGCGAACCGGAGTACCGGGTCGACGACGAGTCGCGTGAGTGCCGGCCCGGCGATCCCATCGGGCTGAGAATCGGCGTCGAGTGGAAAGAATTCGTCGTCTTCTCTCCGTCGTGCGAGTCCCTCGACGGGCTCTGCACGTAGTAAACCGCCCGGTTCGGAGACGACGGCGCCAGGCTCGTCACCTCCGAATCGGTTTTTCCATGCATCGACATTTTTTTATTTTGTTGGAGTTTCGAGAAAATATAATCGGGTTTTTAGGTGGGAAAGTGGTGATAGATCTCAGCAATGGCGGATTTGATTCTTTGTTGGAGATGGAGGAGTGTAAGAAAGTCCAAGGGAACACATCACGTTATTGTATTTGTTTTGTTTAATGTTTTTTAGTGATTGAATATATTTTTTTTTTCTTGTGAGTGTTGCGTGTGATGGGAATTAATTAAAAGGGCAGAGTCAGTTATGCCAGTTGGTAATTATGGGATTCTTTAATTGGGATTTGTCTCCTCACTTGCTATTATTAGTCTTTTTTTTACTCTTTATCACTTGTCTTTAGTTGGATTGTCTTGGTTTCAACATTGTCCTAAGTGAGGGATTTGTGAATTTCATGAATCAATTGATTAGTTTGATATTTAACTATTTTTTTTTTGGGTAGTATGTTTATTGTAAGATGGTCATACGTTGTGATGGATTGATTTCTTTTAGAGTAAAAAATGATATTTTTAGTATAAAATATAATACTTTTGTAAAAGAATTATAGCATAGATATATTCCAAAAGTTTCACAGAGTATAGATGTGATTGCATATGTGATCACATTCACAATCACATGCAACGGAATAAAATAAAAAGGAATAAGATACAAGATGTAAAAATTTATCTACAAATAAATTAGCTTGTAGATGTGTCAATATGGCGAAACTTTCCACTAATAAAATCGTTTAATTCTGTATACAAATAATACTAAAATCACCTAGTAGAAAATCAATAAAAAAAACTCATATCTAGAGTAGATCTGATCTTTGTAATACAGCTCATCCAACAATATACGTGTATGGATTTCGTTTTATCACAATACTAAAACTATGGATGAAAATAAGCTAACAAATACAACAAAGATGAATGTTATTGCGGGGATGTAGTCACATCTCGAGATCGCATTCAGCATAGTGAAGCTCCTTGTGCCTGAGTGACTCTAAACTCTTTCAACTCCCTTGTGTCTCTTTTATATCTCTTGTTGGTCGGCACTAGAAATGTCACCGCCCAATAAACGCTCCGCCACGTGATTGACCGAGAACCTGCAACACAACCGTTAGAAGAGGAGTCGGAAGGGTTTTTCCGGCGTACCCACTCCGACGCTCAAGTCGAAGATCGTTTCGCAGAAAGGAAATATCAAATAGTAAAGTGTATTGAATATGTATCCAGTCTAACTAGCGGCATACACATTGCTTGTGCCCCTTTTATTGGTTTTGAAATTAGGGTTGCGTAGGCATCAAGCCATACTAAAACCCTAATTAACACACGGTGCCTAGGTTAATCATCCGTATTGGGCCATAAGCTATCACGCCAAGAGGTCGGCATGCACTTAGGTTGATCCATTTTAGATCCGCCCAACAGTCAAGAGGCCCCTTAGGTTGGCCCAATCAAGTCGGTCCGGCCAACAGTCGGTAGAGCCGCCCAGTCGCCCATTCGAGGTCCGATCCAACAGGTCGTAGCCGCCCAGGTTGGCCCATTCGAGGTCCCGCCCAATAGGTCGGTAGAGTCTCTTAGGTTGGCCCATTCGAGGTCGACCCAACAGTCGGTAGGCCCCAGGTTGGCCCATTTGAGGTCTAGCCCAATAGGTCGAGAGGCCCTTAGGTTGGCCCAATCGAGGTCCAACCCAATAGGTCGGTAGGCCCTTAGGTCGGCTCATTCGAGGGTCCACCCAATAGGTCGAGAGGCCCCCAGTTGGCCCAATCGAGGTCCACCCAACAGTCGATAGCCCCAGTCGCCCATTCGAGGGTCCATCCCAATAGCTCGGTGAGGCCCAGGCTTGCTCATTCGAGGTCCACCCCAATAGGTTGGTCGAGTCACCGTAGGTCGGCCTGGGCGATCTAAGCCACCTTGGCCCAGGTCTTCCATCAAGCTCATAGAGGTAGGTCGGTTTAAATAGGCCCCCATCAATCAAGTCCCCCAATTATGTTCAAGTAACTTGTCTACTTGAACATAATTGTTTCGTGATACATTCGACCGACCTCCATATATTCGGTGAATTCACCCAGGAGTTTATTCTCCGATCTCCATTTTTTTTAAACAAAATAACACCCCAAAGGGTGGGGGATCGAGGCGTGATCCCCTACCCGTATATCAAATAATCAAAATGTCATACAATATCATGCCCCGTCAAGCGGGAGAAAATTAAAGAACAAATAACCTATCACTACTATATCTAGAAAGACTATCATAATGAGATATCTAAAAATAAAAGGAGAACCAATGATCTATGAAAATCAAGCTCGGATATCCCGGATGGTCCATCCGAATGAGCGCTAGGAGGTGGTGAGAAACCGTGCCCTCATCAACAATGTGATCGCAGGCGGCGCAGCCTCCCAACTCGCAAGGTGATCTGGTCGATTCCCCTCTCTGTGTATGTGGGAAATCGAATCAAGGTCCTCAAAGATGTTCGAATGCGAATCGGTGTGTTGAACCGCCAAGAGCAAGGCCACCGGAAGTGATCGTGGTGACCACCGTCGCCGTGTCCAACTCGATCCAAATCTAAAGAAAAAAGACGAGCATGTCTTGAGCCCCATCTCCAGCCGCTAGAAGCTCGGCATGAAAGCTAGACGCCGCCGGAGAGAACAATGGAAAGCCAACATAAGTCCGCCCGAATGATCACAAATCAATCCCCTCCGCCAAAGAATCAAAGTGTCTCGATCAAACGAACCATCCGTGTTCGCCTTGACCGAGGAGACCGAGGGGCTCGCCAAATCACAATCCTCGACCTGCGTGGAACCTGTGGTGGAGCACTCCTCCGCAAAAAGCCAACAAGAGGGAAGCATCCGGACAATCGATGGGTTCGAGGACGCCGACCAAACAAGAATCGAGAGATACCGCTCCACCTACCAAATAATGTGAGATGCCAAGAAAGAAAGGTGTCGATGCTTGACACAATTCCTTTCCGTCCCGACAAACCATAAAATCAAGCGGGGAACCAAGAAACTCAAGTGCCTCGTGTGTGATCCGTGTGTGCGATTCCTCCAAAATGAAAGGAACAATATCATATCGGTGGTGTGTGGAAGTGTAGTGTCAAACCAATGAAGAAAGTGATTCCACACTTTGATGAACATTATCATTCATCAAAAAGAGGTGAGGATAAATTCGACCGAGGAGAAGAATGTGGATTATTCAAGCAACAACAAAGAACGTGAGGCAAGGGAAGTGCCACGTGCTCAAGCTTGATATCTACTGAGAAGACGATTACGAAGGGCGCCAAAGGAATATAGAGATAGTAGGAATAAGAGCATCGTTCCAAATGGCACCATACTGAAGGTTCTAAGCATTTCTACCCCGGAGAGAATCCCAAGAAGAAGACACAAAGTGAACCCACCATGAGAGGTAAACATCCACCGCATGATATTCTCGGACCCTAGCAGTAATCGGAACCCGGATATATCCTCAATGAGACTCTTAGGAAGCCCACATCCGGAGACCAAGACTCGATACAATCTATCTCTATCCCACATACCATCGTGAATGAACCACTCAACCGTCATATGACCCAATGGCCGATCCAAACAATGATCCGCAAGCGCCGATGCCCAAACCAAGTATCATCCAGAAACCGACACGGTTACCACCGCCAATAGACCGTAAAATCCGCTCCCGGGCTCGAATACCGATCCGCCTCAAGCGCCTCCACCGATGACTATGATTATGTGTTACGAGGCTCTCACAGGAGACCGAAGCCCATTGTAATAAAGACTTGTTGATCAAGAATTGAGCCCACAACAAATGTCCTCGCGTAACCTCCACCACAACTTGTAATCAAGGCGTCGCAATATCCGAAAGTCGACGCAACCTTGACCCACCCTCGAGAAATAGGATGACAGATAATGTCCCAATCGATCCAATGAGTCTTCTTCTGTCCCGCATAGGATCCCCAGAAGAATCTAGCCATGATCTGCTCCAAAGCGCCGTGAGAACTATCTTTGGCGGTGCATGACTGAAGAATATGCAACGGGGTGGCCAATAGTGTGCTCCGAATAAGAGCGAGCCTACCACCAAAGGAGAGATGTCGATGCGACCACCCAACAACTCTATCCAACATCCTCGAATCACCGAGAGGAAGAGCTCTTTCGTCATTCGCCCCTTGAATAAAGGGACACCCAAATAAGTCATCGGCAAGTCATCGCGAACAAAGCCTGGTCGCTCATGAACCATGTGCTCCCACCGTCAATGTAACGTGGGTCCGAAAGAATCTACTCTTCCGGACACCGACCAACCGCCGTAAGAGTAGCAGAATAGTGCTCGAGAAAGTGCCTCAACATGACGAGGCCATCGTCGACGCTCTAGTGAAGATAACAACATCATCAAAGATAGGCCAAATGAGTCATGAGGAAAACCCCATTGCGTCCGATAAATCATATCCGGTGTCGCCTAATAATGGAATCCAATCCTCGGATAAATACTCCGCCGCCAGAACAAACAAGCGGGGAGATAGAGAATCCCCGCCGCAGATCCCCGAGTCGAAGGAAAATATCGGAAGGGATACCATTAACTAGAAAGAAGCCGCGATGCTCAATACAACCGCCAACCATATCAATCCACCGAACGGGGAAGCCCATGTGAATCATAGCTTTATACAAGAAATCACACTCGCACACTTATCATAAGCTTTAGCCATATCCGCCTTCATCACCACATTAGGAATCTCCATGGCTAGGCCGATATCATGGATAAGCTCTGCGCGAGTAATATGTTATCCGAGATGACACGACCGGGTGTGAAACCACTCGATTCGGTGACACAATCAAAGCGCGTAATCGAGACCAACCACACATTCATAATCTTAGAGATAATCTTATTCGTCACGTTATACAAAAGGCTAATCGGCCGAAACTCACCACTTATGAGGGTGAGGAACCTTGAGAATGAGAACTATAGATGTAGCCATGAACGTGGGCGGCATGAGATTACCCGAGAAAAAGTCAACCACCACATCCTCAACATCCTCTCTGTTGAAATCCCAACAGTGTTGAAAGAACAAAGATGAGAATCCATTAGGCTCAAACACTAGACGGATCAATCACAAACACCGCATCGCGAACCTCCCGAGCCAGTCGGCATAACACAAAGTCCATCAAGATCAACGAAATCGGAAGCCGGGAAAGAACTCATCTACAGGGAAGTCGATACTCCAAGTCAAGTCAATAAGGATGAAAGAATCGAATCGCCGACTTCCGAATCTCGAGAATCTGTGTGATCACCACTCCATCATCGTCATTCGAGTGAATCCTAGCGACACCGCTTCGCTTAACAAATCCATGGAAAAACTTAGTGTTGCACTCCCCCTCGACGCCCACTTAATCTGCAGTTTTCTTGCGCCAAAAATCCTCCTTCATTTTGGGATGTAGCTCGACTCAACCACACAACGATGTAGCTCACCAGATGAGTCGGAGACAGATCACTATCATATACACTGACAGCATCAAATCGCCTCATCACCGATCTAACCCGATCAAAAACATTACCAAACGTCTAGTGATTCCAAATCTTGAGTCTGCGCTTGACCTTGTTCTATTTGTCCGCAAGCTCCTCATTCCAAAACAACAATTAGGATGCCCCCATGATTCCTTGACAACCCGCAAAAAGTATGGTGACGTATCCACATATGCTAAAATCGAAAAGAAGAACGAGGCACATGCGGTTCAAACTCGACAAGATATGAGTAAAGGAGCATGATCGGAGCGAACACGAGATAAATGCATAACAATAGAAGAAGTAAACACATCGGCCAGTGTTCATTATACAAAGCCCTATCAAGTCTCTCCCGAAGCCCACCTCTAGCCCACGTAAAGATAGGCCCCTCACTCCTCGCATCAAATAACTCACAATCCGCAATCATATAAGCAAAATCTAACATCTCATCGACCTATCGGAAGTGCCACCAATCCTCTCATGATCATGCAAAAAAATGTTAAAGTCACCGCTAACAAGCCAGGGTAACCCCTCCATACTAATCGCAATCTCACGCAAGGTATCCCACAAAACATATCTAGCTACTCTATCACATTTAGCATACACAAAAGTCAAATAAATATTTGAGGCAACAAAGCAGATGTCAACCTACAATGTAATAGTTGTGCATGATCAACAAGAATGTCAAAATGCAAAAGAGCAAACAGACATAATCCGGATATGATTAGAACAATTAGATAAGCCATCATCAAAGCCAAATCTACGACAATAGAAACTAAACTCGTGCAAAGTCATAGGTTCTAAAAGCGCAACAAAAGGCAATTTGTGACGAGAAATTAATGCATGCAAATGACGTTGGCTACCCGGATTAGCGATACCCCTCACATTCCACGTTAAGAATTTAATCGACATAATTAACAATTAGAATGAGAAGAGGATTTAGAAACACTGATCGATTTTGGGGTCGTTGGCTCGCTTCTCCTTTGTAGAGAAAATTATGAACCAATTTACCCGACTTCGTAGTCTTCTTTGTCGATTTCGAGACTTTGTCAACCCCGGTTTTCTTGATTTTATCCGATTTGGTCAACACCAATATCATGTCTACCCTTATGCGATTTTGTGACAATTTTCCTATCATCCGAACCATTGAAATTGGCCACTGCTCGTGCTCTTCAATTTTATATGGGCCAATAGAATCCATTAATACCACTTCCTGTATAACATAAACGGTATCAATGGAGCAGATCCAAAACTTGTTGTTGGGTCAATCAAAGTTAACCGCACTAGGGGCGTGGATGATGATTCATGGAGTAAGCCTGGCGGCCAAATTGGTTGGGTGGAGTGAAGATGGTGGGTCAAAGGAGGTGTGGGGGAGTTGGACTCGGACCAATATCACCTGGGGAGAATCGGGCGGGATGCTTGAAAACATTTGGGTCTCATTAAGGTAAACAGAGGTGGCCCATTTCGCATTCAATCCTTCATCCGGCCGGGCGATTCGGATCTTCGGGCCGACAGTGAGATGAATTGTTGGGTCCAAAGTAAGGCTAGGGGCTGATATATCCAAGGGAGACAAGAGAACACCTGGCCCCACAGAGCATGTGGCGCAGCGCATGATGATGAGATGGTGATTGGCCCATTTTTGTTGAACAAGTCAAAAGTAGAAGTTTGGTGGCCATTTTCTAAATTATATGCAGGTGGACGTGTGGAATCATTTAAACGCCCAATAATGGAACATGTGGGCCCATGCAACTTTCCATTAAAATCAAATTGGCCAATAGAACCCTCCAATGGTCTTTGTATGTATCGAAAGTGCAAAGGGTATTTTATCGAAAAAGTGTCACAATTATCACCTTTAATTCCACCTTTTTCCATATCTCCAACAAAATTGGCCCCACTAAGCAAGTTGTCTCCCACCAATTCATCCACGCTCTTACCAATGAAGATGACATGTTCGTCCAATATATTCCTCTTTATCAATATTCCTTGGGGCCCAACATTGAAAGTATCCGAATTTTGGGCGTCATTCAAAGCCGATTTAAAGAAGGTGGGCCAGAGGACAATGTTTAGTGGAGCTCAAAGCCTTAGCGGATGAATGTGAATCACAAAGATAATCGGCATGCGTATTCCGGGCGCATGCTCCACCGCCATATTGTCCTTTTTATAAACAATATCTCTATTATTGAGATTTAAACTTGAGGCGGCCTCCATGCGTGGTTTATGGCCCATTATCTCGGGAATATTATTGATTTCCATATTAAAATTATGCACGCCCTTTCTTTGAAGTATTTGCGTGTGCCACGTTGCGTGATGAGATCTTTTTCCAAAATTAAAAGTGGCAATCACCGCCCAAAAGTAAGCCGTTGACCTTATCTCGCACCCTTGAATGATTGAGATAAAATATCCAATGACTCAAAATCATCATTTTCTAAAACAGAAAAACGATTATTCTCACCCCTTCAAACATTTGGTGAGCGATTTGTTTGCAAAATAGGTAGTGTCGAATTTTTTGTCGACTTCAAAAGTTCTTTAGAGACCAAACCCGTTTCTCTTGCTCCTTTTTATTAACCTTAGACCATGTTTTATTTTTATCTACTACTAGATTAACACCACTAGTAATATTAGGGTTTTTAACCCTAGGAATCTTCAAAATATCCATCGAACCCCTAAACTGAATATTACCACTTGACCCCTTCAAGTCTTGACTCTCGCGACCTGCGAATTCTACTTTGGACGGCGGACGCCTATTAGGTGGTGGCGGATGGTTCTTATTCCCGTTCATGTAACATCCTGCAAAAGAGTGTCCAATATGCTTGCAAAAAGTACAATAATCCGGAATCCGTTCATAAATTATCTTTTGAGCGTGTGTAGTATCATCAAATTCAAGAATAATCTCTTCAATTCTCTCTTTCAATAAATCAATTCCACACAAACCCTAGCCATAGATAGGCGAGATCGAGATCTTGTCGTGAATCCACTTGAAGATGTGTGCAATAATTTTGCGATAGCAAATAAAGCATTATGATCAAAAAAATGTATAGGCAAACCCGGAAGACGAATCCAAACTGGCGCAAGAGGGGCTTCCAGTCTCGGATTAAACGAAGGCGTCCACTTGAATACTCTCATCGGACAGTCCCCCAATGACCAAATAGTACCCATCCAAAGCTTATTAAAATCTTCTTCCAGATGTAATTTGATAATAATGTGAGAAGGGTTGGCGAAGCTCCAAGAAAACGGCCCCTTCAAATTCAGAGCGGAAAATCCAGAAGCAATCCCTTTAGGGTGAGGAATCGCAAAGGAGAACTTACCTATCAAGGTGAGCTTCCAAGTCTCCGCAAGTCGATCATTCTCCAAAGAAGAAAAGTCGAGAACCCGTTGTCCATTTTTTTCCTTGTAAGTGCCAATTGGAACAATTTTCTTGGGATCGAAAGGGAGGTTGGATTGATGAGAAGATGAAGCAGTCACATTTGCATATGAGCCATGCTTCTGAGTAGGATTTTCCGACGGACTAGAACCGGAAGCTGCCATTGAAGGCGGAAAAGAACCTGGACAAAGTCAAAAGAGACGATCAGATTAACAAAGAGACGAAAAAGCAAAGCTAAAAATAAAAAAACAACAAAAAAAGATTCTAAAACTCCCTCGATTGTTAAAATTCATGAACAATCTATGTGAAATCGGCCCGAGACGTGAAGAACAATGTGTGTGAAAAAATGTGTGCTAGTGTGTGAGAGAGGGCATAGCATATTAGTTTTATCTATAAATGTTATGTTATCGGTCTCCGATCTCCATTTTAGGCCTTAAATCCTCCACAATTTTACTGATCCCGATCTTAACTAAGGCCTTAAAGCCTACCAGTTTTACTGCTCCCGATCTTAACTAAGGCCTCAAAGCCTACCAATTTTACTAATCCCGATCTAGATTAGGGTTTTCTTCCCTCAAGATTTATTCATCCCGATCTATATTAGGGTTTTCTTCCTCAAGATTTATTCATCCCGATCTAGATTAGGGTTTTCTTCTCTCAAGATTTATTCATCCCGATCTAGATTAGGGTTTTTTTCCTTAGATTTATTCATCCCGATCTACATTAGAGTTTTCCACCCTTTCATTTCCCGCCTATTTATGTCACAAGGACGTCCTTTCAACTGACAGGATGTCTCTTCATCTTCCCGAGGTCCTTTGTAGATCGTTGGATGAGATTCGAATCAAGGGTGGTGATCATCTTCCCACTTCATCTCTTCTTATAAAAGGCAAAGCAGAAGGGGGCCATTTCACCTTTTAGCAAAGATTTCACCCCACCTTTCAAGTGATTTCCGCGTGCTCTAGGCAATTTTAAGTGACTTTCTCCGATGGTGCTCCTCCATTCTCCTCTTTCCATTTTCATTCCTTAGGTACTCTCTTTCCTTTCCTTTTTAAATTATTTTTTTCAAATAATGGTCTCTTCTTCCACACATTCCGACCCCTACTTGACTGACCTAGTGAGGTGGTCAGAGAATGTAGATACCCAAAATAGGAAAGATCTTCCTGAGCTTTCGGATCCCAAGACCACAAAATCGGATTCCTCTTTCGAGAGAAACCGATCTCCCATAGAAGTTAGTAAACCCAATCCTCTAGCCCCTCTCGAGGTAGACCACGGGTTTTCTTACTCGGTTGCCACTGCCAAGTCTCTCTATAACATCCGTAGGAATGCAAGGATCCCTCATAGCTTCAAATTAACTCTACCGAGCTACACAGATCGGCCCTACCGGCCTCCTTCAAGGGGTCTTTCCTTCTTCGTAAGCCAATTAGATGGGGG
Source organism: Rehmannia glutinosa (assembly GCA_016081115.2). Classification (NCBI taxonomy): domain Eukaryota; kingdom Viridiplantae; phylum Streptophyta; class Magnoliopsida; order Lamiales; family Orobanchaceae; genus Rehmannia; species Rehmannia glutinosa. The sequence goes on along the minus strand of CM071930.1, from coordinate 6,106,057 downwards.
CCGTAGGCTCCCTATTCATTCATTATTTTCCGATGTTTCTTCTATGTATAATATCCCACTAAACCAACTGACCCCTAACTCATTTAGAATCATCTCAGGTTTTGTAATCATCACCAAGTTTTTATCTATAGATCCTTCTCCCGAGCTCTTTTGTGCCCTTTTCCGAGTTAAGTCCTCTTCCCGAAAGGATTGTTTTACATCACCGCCCGCAATGAGACCAATTTCTTAAGGAAGTACCCGATCTATAATAAGTTTTGGAAAGATCGGTACTTTCTTTGTAACACCTCCCGAGCCCGGAATTTTCCTCATAAGTGGATTTGGTCTCTCCATCCTCAACGTAAAACACGACCAGAAGCGCTCTCCGAGCTACAAGACCTTATCCAAAACTAATTGATGTTAAGTACGATCTTTCTCAAATCATCACTCCCTCCCTCCTTTCCTACTCGGGAGTTAGCTTTGAGGCCATTCCCCTACCTCAGGACATCGGTATGCACCATTCCTCTAAAACTCTTAATTTTTTATACTTGGTATTCTAAAGTTTTTTTCCTTTTGTTGCGAGGCATAATGTTATCCCGTGATGTCGCTTAAAAGGCCAACGCCCGTAAGAAAGTGAGCTCTCTAGCCCGAGCGTCCTCCTCCTAGGCGAGCGGCGCAATCGTGGGCCTACCTGCATCCGGGTCCCGATCTCCTCACACCACTCGACTCCGATTTCACCGAAGACATTTTGGTAATCGACAGATCCAAAGAACCGACTGTTCTCATTCTTCCTCGACGTGGGTCCTCAGATACTGAGCTCCCACCCTCCAAGAGAGCTCGGGCAGAGACTAGCTCGGGTGAACGTGAGCTGATCCGGAGCCCCATAGACACCCCAAATCAGACCTTCTTCACCGGAAATTCCGTCCTCAATAACACAGATCCTTTACTGGCGGCCTAGTACATCCAGGGCCACTGCCCCTACCCTGACCGAGCTATCTTGGACAAGTTCTCAGGGGCCGAACTGGTGAACTCCTTCTGCGAAGATCAGGCCCGAGCTCACGTCAAACTGTCAGCTCTCATTGCCCGAGCTTGAGTGGGATTTTCTGATCCAGCCTTAGTGAGGGAACTCGAGGCCCTTAAAAAGGACAACAAAAAACTGAAGGCGAGAGAGGCCAAGCTGCTGACCGAGGTGCGCGAGCTCAAAGACAAGCTCCTTGGAGCTGATTGCTCTGTTGCCAATTCCGAGCTGAAAATTAAGGAATTGGACAAAGAAAATGCCACCCTCAAAGCCGAGCTAAAAGACGGGTTGGTACATGCTCGGTAAGAAGGCATCGAGATCGGTCGTCGTGATTTTGTCAAGTCTGAAGAAGGCCAAGCTCTGGTCAGTCGAATACGGGAGAAGGTTAAGAAGTGCTTCCTGAGCTCGGAAGAATTTATTGACATCTTATCCATAGGGGTGATTCAACAATATGAGTTCGCTTTTGATCAAGCCAAACTCCAACTTCGGGAGAGAGGGATATCTGATTCCCTAGATCGAGAAGGACCCCGAGCTCTCATGCAAGACCCTGAGGGCTTCATCTTTTCCAAGGTTGCTAATGAGGTTAACATTTCTTCTGATGAAGTTTTTGTCAACACCTTGGATGACTCCTCCTGGATAGCCGACCTCAAAGTCGTTCGTTGCCGATCGGTGACGCAAACCGAAGCCATCAGATCCCAGTGCGGAAGATCTTTCTCCCGCTTCTTAATCCCGAGTTGCTGGCACTAAAGAGATTGACCCATCTACTGCAGAAACCGATGTGCAAGCGAGCCATAAGCCCGAGCTCACCATTCAAGACTACGCCTCGGAGGATCTCATTTTGTAATAGTTTTATGCTTGTTCCGATCTAGGATTTCCTTGTAATGTTCGTATTTTTGTAATTACTTTTGTAACTATCCCGATCCTGGGATTTCACTTGTAATTTTCAAATCGTATCAATGCAAGCTACTTTTGATCACACCTCATTGCACTAAGTATTAATATCGTTTATCATACCGAAGTGTTCGGAGGGTTGGCTTGAGCCGAACTCCAAACACTTGCTCACTTTCGGTTTATCGTGCCCAATGTGTTTGGAGGGTTGGCTCTGAGCCGGACTCCAAACATTTGCTCAATTTCTCTTTATTTGTTTTTTAGAGGACAAGTTTTCAAGCTCGAGCTTGACTTACCTCCAGCTTATCGTGCCCGATGTGTTTGGAGGATTGGCTCGAGCCGAACTCCAAACATTTGCTCCATTTTTCTCATTTTTTGGAGGACAAGTTTTTCAAGCTCGTGCTTGACTTGCCTCTAGACATATCGTGCCCAAAGTGTTTGGAGGATTGGCTCGAGCCAAACTCCAAACATTTGCTCAATTTTTCTCATTTTTTTGGAGGACAAGTTTTTCAAGCTCGAGCTTGACTGCCTCCGGGCTTATCGTGCCCGAAGTGTTTGGAGGATTGGCTCGAGCCGAACTCCAAACACTTAGAAGAACAATTTTCAATAGTATTTGCGACGCAAACGCGTTGGATTTCAAAGAGAGGAAATTGTATCATTACATCATTCGAATTTCTACGGATAGTATTTTTCGATTGCTAACATTCCATGCCCGAGGTAGCTTCTTCCCATTCACTCTTCTAACTCATAATCCTCCTCCCCAATACTTTGATCACTAAGCGGGCCTTCCCAATTTGGATCTAACTTTCCTTTGTTTTTACTCGCATCGCCCTCCTCAGAACCAGATCTCCCACTTGGAAATTTCTCTTCATCACCTTACTATTATATGCTGCCCTGATTCGTTCTCTTGTCCTTTCCATCTGTAAAAAGGCCATATCTCTTTTTTCGTTGATCAAATCCAGAGCATCGCGTGTCAATATCTCATTTTCCTTCTCATCAAATGTTTGGATTCTATGGGATTCCATTCCGATCTCTCGTGGTATTGATAAGGGTCTTTTTATACATGTTTTATGTGTATATTTAAGTATGATTTGAGTTATTTTATTGTTAGTTTCATAAATTTTTTATTGTACATAGTTCACATTACTCCGAGGTGCTTTTATTGATGTAGATTAATGATTTGGAGCTGTTTTTGGTGAATTTTGGGCCATGGTTTCATGTCAAAACATACCCGGGGTTTCACGGATGTAAAAACACTCAAAATCCCAAGCTAAACGCGTCATTTCGGGGCCTTTTCAGTCAAACACGGGCGGGTGTGTTTTTAAGCACGGCCGTGCTTTTTAAAAGTAAAAAACGAGCAATTTTTCGACCCGACGCACCAAACACGGCCAGGCCGTGTTCGGGAAAACCAAAAACATGGCTCGCTTGTGCTTTGAAAGCACGGGCGTCTTTCGTCATCGGGTTTTTCTTTGGCGGAAATTATGGAGACTTTCCCTTTTGCCTTTTGACAACCTTTGAGCAACTTTTACACCTCATTTTGATGCACCAAACTCTATTATTCCCTCAATTGTCATGTGGACACAATGATTCAACCAACTCAACCATGAATGTGTACACAATGATTCAACCAATAACCATGGAAGTGGAGCATTTGTTAGCATTATTGATGTGTTCTTTCACAAAGATGGTGCCTATAAAAGCCAAGAGTTTGAGTTGGGAAAGATATATAATTCATGTAGTATTCATTGATAGAGAGATTCATTGTATATTCTAAGTTTCAAAGCAAAATACATTGAGAGGATAAAAGAGAGGTAGAGTTGGAAGTTGAAGAGCAATAGAGGAGAAGGCTTGGAGCTCAACATCATTGCAATCAACCAAGGAGGAAGTCTTGTATTGGTCTTGAATAAGAGCTAAGTACACCATGTTCATTTTATTCATATCTTCTTGTGTAGTATACTCTTTTGTCAAAGCCATGTGTAGCTAAATTTCTAGTGTTTGAATGTAATGAACTCTAGAATGAATTTGTGATTAAGGTTTGTATGTTTTTAATAAAATCTTCATGTTGTGTGTGATTCACTTATATTATGCTTTATTCATTCAAATTGGTATATGCGCAATATTGATTTGAAGTTTATTTTTCATCCGGGAAATCGAGAGATTCATGGTGAAATAGAACTATATAAGTGAAAAGAGTTGCATGCAATCCTAGATATAGGATGACATAAATCTTCCTCGGATTAGGGTCAAACCTAATATGGGAATTCACAAATCGTTATAATGTTGTCTTGGGGGTTTTAACTAGAAAGAGATTTCGAGTTAATCAACTTGAGATTAGAAGTTATTCGCTCGATAGAGGGTTTAACTTAAATCGAATTTCTACGATCCATGAAACATGAGATTTTACTAAAAGAGGTTGGTTTTTGCTTAAGGGATTATGGTTGTATTTTTATCTTGTTAAATTACAAAAACATTCTAGAGGATTTACATTCAAACACATTTCTAGCTCTTGATTTCTTAATTCTACAATCTATTTTTATTTGATCTTTTGTAAGTTGCAATTATTTTAAAATTCTCTATTTTTCATTTTCATTAAACAAACAAAACTCTGAAAAATGCTAGATTAAATAACAAAAAAAGACGGTAATTATTAGTACTTACAATCCTCGTGGGAATGACACTCGATACTCAATAATCTATACTACAAAACGATAGGTGCACTTGCCAATGGTTTTATAGAGTAGCTTTTGAGCCATCAAGTTTTTGGCGCGTTGTGGGGATTGTAATATTAAGAACGCTTTATTTTTGTTAATTTAATCATTTTTTTTATTTTTTTATTTTACCATTATTTTTTTTATCTATCTTTGTAAGTCTTGGTTTACACTTATCCTCTTTGTTTACCGGTGTATGCCTACTCGTCGCCGAATTTGGGAAGCGACACCGCCAGTAGCAACACAGAGGAAAGTACTAACACGGACCACGAAGAGGATACTAACGAAAGTAAAGATTTCATCATGGCGGATGAACAAAGAACTATGTATGATTATGCCAAACCATCTATGGACGGCATGTCATCTAGCATCGTAAGCCGCCATTGCGGCCAGCCAACAATTTTGAAATCAAACCGAATGTCATTCAAATGGTGCAACAATTTGTTCAATTTGACGCCTACCGCACGAAGATCCAGAACAATCATATCGCAAATTTTCTTGAAATTTGTGATACCTTCAAAATAAATGGAGTCTCTGACGATGCCATCCATTTGCGCCTATTCCCATTTACTCTTCGGGGACGGGCTAAACAATGGCTAAATACTTTGCCAAAGGGAACAATCACAACATGGAGCATCATGACCGAAAAGTTCCTTTTGAAATATTTTCCACCGGCCAAAACTGCACGATTGAGGAATGAAATCTCTTCATTCACTCAAGAAGACGACGAGACCTTGTACGACACTTGGGAGAGATTCAAAGAATTGCTGCGAAAATGCCCACATCATGGTCTTCCTATTTGGATGCAAGTCCAAACATTTTACAATGGGCTACTCTCGTCAACAAGGCAAATGATTGATGTGGCGGCTGGGGGAACTTTGAACAATAAAACACCAGAAGCTGCCCAAGATCTGATAGAGGGAATGGCCATGAATGGCTATCAATGGCAATCCGTACGAGGTAAACCTAACAGAACAATGGGCGTTTATAATGCGGATGCGGTGGTTACACTATTTGCACAAGTCAAGCTTTGACCCAAAAGATCGACGATCTAGCGGCTCCTAAACCACCACCACCGCATGTTTTATCTTGTGAAACTTGTGGAGGATTGCATAATCATTAGGATCGCCACACACAATACCTCACACCGAGCAAAGCAGGCTAATTACGTTGGGAATCAAGGCGAAATTACCCAAGTAATCCTTACAACAACACATACAATCCGGGTGGCGACAATATCCTAATTTTGGTTGGGGAAACCAAGGACAACCACGACCTAATCCCAATCCTAATCTACACACGTCTCCGGATTTCACCCAAATCAAGGTAAGCCTAACTTGGAAGATCTTATAACAAAGTTTGTGCAATCAATCAGATACCCGATTCGGCGGTGGAAACATCCTTGAGAAATCAAGAGGTATCTATCCATGTCTGGAAAACCAACAGATGATTGCAAAAATGATTTACGAAGGCCACAAGGAAGTTTGCCAGGTAACACCGAGCCAAACCCAAGGAGCACGTAAATGCAATCACCATCGTTTTCCACATGATCATGATTATGCCAACGCCACCATGCGAGAAATATGTGGAGGACGACAAACACGAAGAAAAGACCATGAAAAAGGTGGTCGTAGAATACAAGCCCAAGATCCCTTACCGGAGTCTAAGCAGAAGAAGATAGAAGGGAGGACAAATTTGGTAAGTACCTTGAGTCATTCAAGCAACTACATACTAATATTCCATTTGTTCAACCTCTTTCAAAGCATGCTAAGGATCTAAATGACATCATTTCTAATGAAAATAAGCTTAACGAACTATCAAATGTGCAATTGAATGATAAATATTCTTCAATAATCTACCACAAAAATGTAATGATCCGGAAGTTTTATTATCCCTTGTACAATTGATGGTTTACTGTTGATAGAGCACTAGCCGACTTAGGAGCTAGTATCAATGTGATGTCTTATGAAACATTCAAGCATATGGGATTAAGTGAATCGAAACCTACTAGGATGGACATACACTTAGCCGATAAATCGATTAAACATCCTATAGGTATTATTAATGATGTGTTAGTCAAGATCGATAAATTCATATTCCCGATTGATTTTGTTATTCTTGACATGCATGATGATATTGAGGTTCCTCTAATTCTTGGACGTTCTTTCTTGGCTACGGCAAAATCAATCATTGATGTGCATGAGAGAAAATTAACTTTGAGGGTGGGGGATGAACAAGTAATTTTTAAAATTCATGTTGATATTGAAAAGGATACTACTTGTTCTTTTGCCGATTCAATTTCGTTGCACGATGAAACATCTAAAAATCTCTTGGAGAAAAGTGTTGTTCAAAGTCCACGTTGGAAGCTTATGCCCGAAAAGGGGACCTAGGAAAGTTCAAAGAGCACATTTTGAAGCATAAAGTTGGAGGTAATACTACTAAATACCTAAGGGATTTTCATAAGTCCAAAGCTCACCGACTAATCTCCATATTTGGGTGAACGGTCCATTTATACGACTTTAAAGAAACGCTAATCGGGAGGCAACCCGGCATTTTGTGTGCATTTTTTTTTACTTAATTTTTTTTTTTTTGCTTGGGGATTGAAAAAAATTAAAAAAACAACACGGTCTGGCCGTGCTTAAAAAGCACACGCCGTGTTAAATCACCCATTCGCGAACACACCCTGGCCGTGTTCAAAAAATCCAAGGTTTTGTAAGAAAAATTCGTATCGAACACGCCCTGGCCGTGCTTTTCAAGCACGACGTGTTTTAAAAAAATTAAATTTTTTTTTGCCAAAAAAATCCGTCGAACACGCCCTGGCCGTGTTTTTGAAGACGGCCGTGTTTTTATTATAAAAAAATTCAAAAAAAAATAAAAAAAAAAATATATATTTGATGATTTCACGGTATTCGAGTTGTGTATCCTTGATTAGGTATGAAGATGCCGATGAAGGTCCCGTACTAAACAACCCAATGGTCGCTCAATACCGATTTCACTCTTCTAGTAAGGTCGTATTTTTCTTTTCCACCTCTTTTATTTTCTTCTAGTGTGGTTGATTTTTGAGTGTGTTTGTTCATCTCTTTCTTTCACATTGAGGACAATGTGAACCTTTAAAGTTGGAGGTAGGTGCAATTACATTCTTAGTTTGTGAGTGCTTGCTTTTAATTTTAGTTTGTCGACAAGAGGTAATTTTTTTTTTTTTTTTTAACAAATTGAGTGTTTGCTAGTCAATAACTTAGCCCAATTACACCAAAATTAACTTTTTGATTTATGTTTTCAATGTGAAGCAATTGATTGTCTAGGATAGATTGATGTAGATGTGTGCTAAATTTTGACGAGATTTCCAACTCCATAATACTTGATTTGTTAAGGCATTTACGACAAAGCTTAGTGTTATGAACGTTTGAGAATTCATGATTTAGTGGTGGTTAACTAGTTGTTATACCAAGCTTGTGAAAAAAAAAAACAAATGAAAAAAAAAAAAAAAAGAAGAAGAAAAAAAGGGGAATCCAATCGAGGTTATACTCTCTATTTGTTGTTGCTTAGTAACTAGGAGCATTCATGAGCCCCATGTTTGTCTTTACGTAAAACGGAGACACAAATATGAGTATGGGAAACCACCCTAGGAGTGTTTGAACGAAAATTCAAAATATAAACCTAGTGGAAGAATGCCTCGAAATGACCTATAAAAAAAAATCGAAAGGAGAATGTATATTCCTTGAATTCTCATTCCAATAAAAGTTCAAGAAGCTTGGTTATATGACTAGTAGGCTAACTACAATGATCCATTGAATTCTTGTATTTTCATGACATTATTGAATTGAAGTTATTCATAACTATCAATATTTGTGGAGTGATGATTTCAAGTTTGAATAATGCTCCGATGTTACGATCTTTCTTGTGATCGACGCTTTGCAAAAAGCGTGTTTTTCTTGAATGGTTAATTCGGGTTGAGGAGGCTAAGAACTTGATTTGCTTGTGTTCAATGTGTTGAAAAAAAAATCCTTGTGTGTTGTAATTTATTGAACCATTCTTATTGATTTAATGTTTTGCTTGAGGACAAGCAAAGTTCAAAGTTGGAGGTGGTTTGATAATGGTGTTTTTATACATGTTTTATGTGTATATTTAAGTATGATTTGAGTTATTTTATTGTTAGTTTCATAAATATTTGATTGTACATAGTTCACATTACTCCGAGGTGCTTTTATTGATGTAGATTGATGATTTGGAGCTGTTTTTGGTGAATTTTGGGCCATGGTTTCATGTCAAAACATACCCGGGGTTTTCGGATGTAAAAACACTCAAAATCCCAAGCTAAACGCGCGTCATTTCGGGGCCTTTTCGGTCAAACACGGGCGGGGTGTTTTTAAGCACGGCCGTGCTTTTTAAAAGTCAAAAACGAGCAATTTTTCGACCGACGACGTACCAAACACGGCCAGGCCGTGTTCGGAAAAACCTAAAAACATGGCCTGCCCGTGCTTTGAAAGCATCGGCGTCTTTTTCGTCGTGATGGGTTTTTCTTTGGCGGAAATTATGGAGACTTTCCTTTTTGCCTTTTGACAACCTTTGAGCAACTTTTACACCTCATTTTGATGCACCAAACTCTATTATTCCCTCAATTGTCATGTGGACACAATGATTCAACCAACTCAACCATGAATGTGTACACAATGATTCAACCAATAACCATGGAAGTGGAGCATTTGTTAGCATTATTGATGTGTTCTTTCACAAAGATGGTGCCTATAAAAGCCAAGAGTTTGAGTTGGGAAAGATATATAATTCATGTAGTATTCATTGATAGAGAGATTCATTGTATATTCTAAGTTTCAAAGCAAAATACATTGAGAGGATAAAAGAGAGGTAGAGTTGGAAGTTGAAGAGCAATAGAGGAGAAGGCTTGGAGCTCAACATCATTGCAATCAACCAAGGAGGAAGTCTTGTATTGGTCTTGAATAAGAGCTAAGTACGCCATGTTCATTTTATTCATATCTTCTTGTGTAGTATACTCTTTTGTCAAAGCCATGTGTAGCTAAATTTCTAGTGTTTGAATGTAATGAACTCTAGAATGAATTTGTGATTAAGGTTTGTATGTTTTTAATAAAATCTTCATGTTGTGTGTGATTCACTTATATTATGCTTTATTCATTCAAATTGGTATATGCGCAATATTGATTTGAAGTTTATTTTTCATCCGGAAATCGAGAGATTCATGGTGAAATAGAACCTATATAAGTGAAAAGAGTTGCATGCAATCCTAGATATAGGATGACATAAATCTTCCGGATTAGGGTCAAACCTAATATGGGAATTCACAAATCGTTATAATCTTTGTCTTGGGGGTTTTAACTAGAAAGAGATTTGATTAATCAACTTGAGATTAGAAGTTATTCGCTCAATAGAGGGTTTAACTTAAATCGGAAATTTCTACTGGTCCATGAAACATGAGATTTTACTAAAAGAGGTTGGTTTTGCTTAAGGGATTATGGTTGTATTTTTATCTTGTTAAATCACAAAAACATTCTAGAGGATTTACATTCAAACACATTTCTAGCTCTTGATTTCTTAATTCTACAATCTATTTTTATTTGATCTTTTGTAAGTTGCAATTATTTTAAAATTCTCTATTTTTCATTTTCATTAAACAAACAAAACTCAAAATTGCTAGATTAAATAACAAAAAGACGGTAATTATTAGTACTTACAATACGTGGGAATGACACTCGATACTCAATAATCTATACTACAAAACGATAGGTGCACTTGCCTACGGTTTTATAGAGTAGCTTTTGAGCCATCGTGTATCATCGCATTCATTCCATAAGCCAAACTAAATGGGCTCTCCCCGTGGCCTCCTTTGGGTTCGTTCGATAAGCCCACAACACCGAGCTTAGTTCTTGTACCCAAGCTCCTCCGACTCTTTCCAATCTAGTCTTGAGTCTACGTACCAAAATTATGTTAGTCACCTCCACTTGACCATTAGCTTGTGGATGTGCTATCGATGTGAAATCTTTGATTAATTTTCATCTCTTCGCACAAGCCTTGATGCTAGCCCCACTAAACGTGTTCCATTATCCGAAATAAGGACCCTCGGCACTCCAAATTGGCACACAATGTTCTTCCAAATGAACTTCATCATCGCATCCTCAGTGATTCTTGCTAGAGCCTCAGCCTCAACCCACTTACTGAAATAATCTATTGCCACCTCCAGGAATTTATGTTGTCCGATGCCGGGGAATGGCCCCACAATATCAATCCCCACTTAGCAAAAGGACATCTTGAACTCATTGTCATCGCCTCCTACGGCCGATGTAGAAATGGCGCATGTATTTGACACTTCTCGCAAGCTTTTACCAACTTCTGAGCCTCGCCCTTCAGATATGGCCAAAAGTATCCAACCCTCAACACCTTCCTGATCAGAATCCTAGCTCCCATGTGATTTATACAACAACCTTTATGTATTTCTCTCAAAAGTAGGTATTCTCCTCCTGTTTTTCCAAGAAACCCCGAGAATGGCATCCCAAACCCTTTCTTATACAACTTTTCTCCAATCATGCAAAAACGAGTTGCTCGAATTTTCACCCGAGAAGCTTCTTTCCTATCTCCCGGGAGTGCACCCCCCTTCAAATATACAATGATAGGGACCCTCCAATCATCTTTCTCTTCCAAAGACCCTACCTCAAGATTCAAAACGGAAACCTTTGCAAAGCAAGCAAGGTAATGTGCCTCTCAGGGCACACTTCGGGAGAATCGGCTATCTTTGCCGGAAGTCACCTAAGCATTCTCCTCCCAAGGTATCCGACAGATCTGCACCTTTTCTATCATTTTCTCCAGGGCTTTGTATGCATCCACATATTTTTTTCATTCGCTCTTCCCGAACCTCAAATTCTCCTGTCACTTGTTTATAGACCAACTGTGAGTCCAAATGGACCAAAGACATTCATCGCACCCATTTCTATAGCCATCCTAATGCCTCGGATGAAAGCCTCATACTCACTTTGTTGTTGGAAAGTTTATAATCTAATCTCACCTGCAAGTCACTTTCCACCAACGGACTTATCAACATGATGCTGGCTCCACATCCCGAGCTAGCAACCGAACCATCCACAAATAAAATCCATGCCCCTCCTCACTTGGGGCTTTTGTCACTCCCGCATAAAGTCCGCAAGGCTCGCGCTTAATTGTTGTTATGCTCGAAATATATCTCATATTCACTGAGCTCAATAGCCCATTTTACTAGCCTACCCGCAACCTCGGCTTACTCAAACCGACTTTAAGGGAAAATTAGTCCTTACCACAATCTTATGCGAAAGGAAATCAAGCCTCACCTTTCTAGCCGTGGTTACAAGTGCTAATCCAGCCTTCGCGATCTCGAATATCCGAGCTCCGCGTTCCTCAACACCTTGCTAACATAGTATACCGCTTCCGAACCGACCCTTCCTCCACAAGAACACCGTACTAATCCTTGCTCTCCCACCGATATGTATAAATACAAGGGCTCCCCTGGAATTGGCTTAGTTAGCAAGGATAACTTGGCCAAATATTCTTTCAACTCTTTAAACGGACACTGGCATTCCTCATCCCAAGTAAAATTTTCGGACTTCCTCAACACTTTGAAAATGGCAAACTCCGCTCGGCGGACCGAGAGAGATGAACTTGTTCAAAGCAGCCCAACTTTCTGTCAAGCTCTACACATCCTTCACATCCCGAGGTGGATCCATTTTCTCGATCGTCCTCACCTTCTCGGGATTAGCCTCAATCCCTTTCTCGGTTACCATGTAACCCATAAATTTACCCGACCTAACCCTAAATGCACACTTTCTTAGGTTCAGCTTCATCCGATATTTTCTCAATGTATCGAAATTTTCGCTAGATCTCTAGTGTGACTCTCAAACCCTCACACTCTTCACTAACATATCATCAACATACACTTCCATATTCCGACCCAAGTGGTTTTGGAACATCTTATTCACCAACCTCGATAGGTTGCTCCCGCATTTTTCAAACCAAAAGCCATGACCACATAGCAGAATGTACCAAAAGAAGTAATGAAATTTACCCGCTTTTGGTCCTCCTTCGCCAATCTTATCTGGTGGTATCCTTGCGACGCATCCATCAAACTAAGCAACTCACATCCTCAAGTAGAGTCCACTAGCTAATCTATCCGCGGCAATGGATAGTAATCCTTTGGGCATGCTCTATTCAAATCTCGAAAATCTACGCACATTCTCTAATCGTCCCGAGTCTTGGCACCAGGACCATATTGACAACCATTTTAGGAATTGTATCTCACGAACATGCCCGGACCTCCAACAATTTCTCGCACCTCCACACGCACAATACCATCTTTCTTGGGGCCAAAATTCTCTTCTTCTCGCTTTGTGCCAGTCGGTATGAAGGATTTATGTTCTACCTCGCCGACTATCGCCTATGCTAGGATCAATACCCACCAATTCCTGGGCCGACCATGCAAACACATCTACATTCCTCCTAAGAAACTCAATCAGCTCCTCCTTCAGGTCTTTTGCCGAGGTGACTTCCAATTTTGGCGACTCGCTAGAATCACCTGTATCGCTCTATAGTTAGCAATTCCTCGTTTGGCATGACATGCTCCACTGGGTCCTCATCTAATTTGATGAGTTTCTCCTTCGCCCTTACCATCATCATGAGCTATTCCCTCTCCGCCATCGGAGACTCTCTACGTACAACTTTCTTGCCATATCCGATCTCCCTCAACTTCCCTAACCTGGTCATCCACCGAAATTTGATCTTCAAGTGATATACCGATACAACAGACTTGGAAAAGATTGAGAGAGGGCCTCCCAATCATCACATTGTATGACGATGGTGCATCCACCACCAAGAATAGCATCCTAGTCTTCCGATATGGCTCTTTTCCTAAGGAAATGGGCGGAGTAACCATACCTAATGGCTAAATCGAACCTCCAAAAAACCAACCGAGACGTATCCACGATCTCCAATTCCACCGCAAATCCATCTCTCATATCATTCAAAGAATAGTATGTCAAGAGAGCTACCCGTATCTACAAAGACTCTCGAACATCGTAATTTGATATGGTTGCCGTGATAACGAGGGCATCGCTTATCGGGAGTTGCAATGCCCAGCTATCCTTTGGCCCAAATCAATGTTTGGTCCCACGCACACCTATTCTACCCTCATTCGCTCTTGAGCACGTTCGCGAGCGGCTCTCACATAGCTCTTCCTACGGCCCGTCGTGAGTCTCCGTCGCCGATGGACCCCTATCACCATCTCGAATCACCCCCTTCCGCGCGGCAGGGGAGATCCCGCTCCTTATCTACCTTCTTCTCGTAGAGGCTCCTACCGTTGGTAATTAATATATCCCTTACGATAATTACCCTTAGACTTCCTTTTATCCACATATACAAACTCCTTCGGATGACCCGTCCGGATCAACCTCTCTATCTCATCTTTCAAATGGGTACACTGATTTGTGGTGTGCCACACTCGTTATGGAACATGCAAAACTCTTTGCACTTCTCCTTCCTGGGCATCTCAGCATAAGTTTTTGGCTACCTCAGATCTGGATGACGTTCAATCGCAATGAAAACATCCCTGGGGAGCCACCAAGGGTGTATATTTTTCATACCTATGCCTTCTTACTATCAACACAGTCTTGGGAGGTTAAGCTTCTTTACTCGGGAGCTCTTTCATCTCTTTCGTCTTTCCTCTCCTTTCTCTTACCACCTTCTTCGCGCTTCATCTTCCTGGCCTCCTCCAGATTGGTGTACTTTTCAGCCCTTGCCAGGAGCTCATCAAATGTGCGCGCCGGCTCTATCACCGGGATTCAAAGAAATCCCCATCTTTCAAAACTTGGGCTAGAGCATTAGCCAAGATATCTGAGTGCGAAGGCACCTCCAACTTTGCCTCCGTAAACCTCTGAATATAGCTCCTCAACCCCTCATCATCCTGTTGCTTGATACTGAACAAAGTCAACGGCATTTTTCGTACCTCCCGCGAATCGTAAACTGAGTGTGCAAGAATAGAGTCAATTCGTCAAATTCTCGATCGAGTTGGGAAACAATCGACTAAACCATCTTTGGGCCGACTTGGTCGTGTTGTCGGAAACACAGGCACATCACTCCATCAGAGAACCTATGGAGCATTGCTTTTAGCTTTTGGTTGATTGCTTCTATATTACTCTGCACAGCATATTGATAGGGGAGCTTTTGCGAATGTTTTAAAAATGTTTACTCCCATCCTTGTGATTATTATCGTGGAATGTTGTCGCTCTAAATGGATAGTTTATTTTTACCGGTAAAATTGTTTTGTTTTCAAAATCGACCTCTTTAATTATTTTGGTTTGTAATCATCAAAAAGGGGAGTTTGTTAGATAAATATTTTTATCATGATTTTGATGATTTTGTTTTTACACTAAAACAATATTTTTAAATGTTGACCAAATACTCCTAAATAATTTAAAATATTTTTACTAATTTTTCAAGTATTTCTTCAAGTTTATTTTCGATAAAAGTTGGACAACACTTTTGATGATTTTGTGTTATTGTGTTTTTACACCAAAATAATATTCCCGATCGATCTAAAATATTTTTACTAATTTTTCGGAGTATTTCTTGAAGTTTATTTTCGACAAACATTGGACAACACTTTTGTCTCGTGTTCAACCCATCGCCCTATGGGGCAACCCGTGTCCGAAAGTTGAGTTTTAAAATAGAAATGAGACGTTTGCGAAAACCCAGAGGTCAAAAGGTCGACCTAAAAGTCAACCGGTGCCTGGGAAGAGTTTTTATCAATACGTAACATCAGATCTTCTCAAACCTTGAAAAGGGGACCGGTCCAATAGGTGTGTGACCGGTCGGACCCATGTCGACCGGTCCAACCCCCCGGACCCGATCACTATGTGTTTTTTTTTGTATTTTTCAATTTTGTATTTGTCGCGACCGGCCGCCTCTATCCTTTAACAACAAATTCTAATCTGTTATGCACGTGACAGCTTTTTCCTAAATTATGAGGTTGATTTCTAACAGCCTATAATCTTGATTTTGATTGAATATTTTTTGTAAATATCGGTCCCCAAGAGGAGTCTATCCATGATCAATCATCTCTTATAAATAGAGGAAGATTTGAAGCAACACAACAAGAGAGCATACAACACAACAAGAAATCGCAAATTTGTCTAAGTTCTTATTGTCAACATTCTTGTTGTAATAGCTAAGTATTTCACTTTCACATCTTGAGGTCTAGGCTTATTTCTTGATTACACTTGCATTCAAAATTATATTATTCATTATCGAGTTGTAATCTTGAATTTTTGAGTTCATCATTCAACACAAGATATCCTTGTGAGTGTTCTTGGTAAGAACACACTTGGGTGATCTAGGTGTTAGGTGCAAGAAGATTGTGGTAATCTTCTTATTAAAAGTTTGGTGCTCTTTGAGGTGTTAAATAATTTGGTATTCTTCACGGTTGAAGATTGTGGTAATCTTCACAAGGTGCCGTTGGAGCTTGTGGTAATCTTCAAGGAGATTGTGATAATCTCAAGGTGGTGTTGAAGAAGAGTGTGGTGCTCTTCAAGGTGATGTTGTAAGGTGATGTTGTATTAATTGTGGTAATTAATAAAATATTTTTTCTTTTTGAAATACATCCCAGGAGATGGGGTGGTAGAGGACTAGGCCTAGGTGGGTTGAACCTCTATAAATCGACGCGTATTATTTACTTCCCACACCTTCATACTTGTCTTGGCTTGTTTGAATCGAAAAAGAGGGCATACTCGAGAAAATGGAGATAATCTATTCACCCTCTCTAGATTATCGTAGCCGCTTGGACTTACAAGTGGTATCAAAGTTAAACTCTTTGGCAAGCTCGTTCCACATCGCGAGTAAAGAGGAACGATCATTAGCTACGAATGAAGTCTATCTCACCGCGCTCCACCAACAAGTTTGTTTGATAAATGGTTTTATCATGATTTTGATGATTTTGATTTTACACCAAAACAATGTTTTTAAAGGTTGTCCAAATACTCCTAAATGATTTAAAATGGTTTTAATATTTTTCGGAGTATTTCCTCAAGTTTATTTTCGATATAAAATTGGACAACACATTTAATGCTTTTAAGTCAATGGGTTTTTACATTGAAACTATGTTGTCCTAATACTCCCAATTGATCTAAAATGTTTCTACTATTTTTTGAGTATTTATTGGAATTTATATCGGACAACACTTTTTGTGTAAATGTTTTATTTCTTCAAAACTATATTTCTAATGTTGTCCTAAATACTCCCGATCGGTTTAAAATGTTTTTACGAATTTTTGGAGTATTTCTTGAGGTTTATTTTTGATAAAAATCGGACAACTTGTCAATGAGGAGGTCGAGTCGTCGACCTGCGAGCGACCGTGTATTCCTGGGAACAAGTTTTGGAAAGCGAAACTTGAGAACTCTCAAAATTGATCAATGCAACCGGTTTGCACATAGGCTCTCGACCGGTCGAGGTGCACTTCGACCGTCGCCCGTGTTAATTTGGTGCTATATGTTTCAAACTTCTATTTCGCATGCACCGGCCGCCTTAAGTTTGACATGACAAAAATTCTAACCGCTTAGTGTGCAGATGACTTTTCCCTAAATTGTGGGATTGATTTCTAACAGCTATAATCTTGATTTTAATTGCAATTTTTTTGTAGATATCAGATTCCAAGAGGAGCCTATCAAGTATCAATCATCTCCTATAAATAGAGGATGTTTTGAAGCACAACCAAAAAAGAGAGAAAACTACAACACAACAAGATACACTCTAGAATACCTTGTTCTTACATTGTCTTATTTCTTGTTGTATTTTGCCTAGCTATTCACTTTCACATTCTTGAGGTCTCAGGCTATTCTTGATTACACTTGCACTCAATTGTATTATTCATTATCGAGTTGTAATCTTGAATTTATGGTCGTCATTCAAACACAAGATATCCTTGTGAGTGTTCTTGTGGTAAGAACACACTTGGGTGAACTAAGTGTTAGGTGTAAGAAGATTGTGGTAATCTTCTTGTTGAGGTGTTGAAGAGTGTGGTGCTCTTCAAGTGTGAAGATTGTGGTAATCTTCACAAGGTGCCGTTGGAGATTGTGGTAATCTTCAAGTGAGATTTTGGTAATCTCAAAGGTGGTGTTGAAGAAGAGTGTGGTGTTATTCAAGGTGTTGTAAGTTGAATTTGTATTAATTTTGGTAATTAATAAAATTCTTTTTTTTTTGAAATCCATCCCGGATATCTTTGGGGTGGTAGAGGATTAGGCCCCTAGGTGGGTTGAACCTCTTTAAATCGGCGTGTGTTGTTTACATTCCGCACCTTTATTATTGTGTTTGAGCATTTGGTTCGAAAAAAGGGCGAAATCGAAAAGATGGAGATAATCTATTCACCCCCTCTAGATTATCGTAGCGCTTGACTTACACAAGCCACCTCTATTTGATTCCAAAATTATACATTTTGGAAAAAAAAATGGAATGCTATTTACAAAGCGGGTTCGATATTTGGAACACAATCATAAATGGGGAATCCATCCCGATGAAAGATGGACCACTCACCTCCAAAGTCCTCAAGGAGCTCAATGATGAAGAAAATGAAATTCTCTCCTTAAATGGTAAAGCTCTAAATAATCTTCATTGTTCACTTACATTTTCGAATACGGTCATATTCGAGGAATACGATCGACACATGAAGAATGGGAAAAATTAAGCTATCTATGAAGTATATACAAATGAAAGGAGCAACTCAAAAACATCTACCTCTCAAATGGATACAACATCAAATCCAACAACATGGGATGAGCTTCTTACAACTTCCGATAATGAAGAAGCCAAATAATGTTTAATGGGCATCGATGAAGACAATGAGGTACGCTCAAACTCGTCTATTTCTTTTAGTAATGGAATGCATGATGATTATGATGATTTGCAAAATGATTTCGATGAACTTCAAAATGAATTTCAAAGCTTGCTTGTTAAATACAAAAATTTGAAAAAGGAATTCAATGTTTTGGAAAATGATAAGGATAGCTTATTTACTTCCTATGAATCACTTTCATGTGCTCACACCACCACACTTGATAAGGTTAAAATCCTTGAAAAAGAAATAGTACTCTTGTTGAGGATATTAATTGCATGAAAAAAGATTTATTAAAATTCAACTTGAGTACCGATAAAATGACCAAAATTGTTGATGTTCATAGTTGTGATAATGTGAAACTTGGACTTGGCTATAAGCCTAATGTTATTGATGATAAGAAAAAGAACCAAGTCCCTATGCATGTTGGTCATTATGCTCTTAGAATTATTACTTGCTTCTATTGTGGTAAAAAAGGTCATACGGTAAATACTTGTCGGGCTAGAAATAGCTCTAATTATTATTGGAGACCTAAAAGTCTCAAAGCTAATTCCAAAGGACCCAAACACTTGAGGGTACCACAAAACAATGTCATATTAGGTACTCGGTGGAATAATAATCGAAGAAAAGTCATATCGCCAAGAAGACATCAAATGACCATATCATTTGATTAAAAGAGAAGTCATCATCAACAAAATGAGTTTCCAAGAGAAAGGCATGATCAACAATGGGAAGGACACAATCCTTGGAATTGGCAAAAATATAGAACACATCATCAACAAGATGATTTCCTAAGAGGGAGATACTACCAACAAAGGGAAAGACATAACCCGTAGAAATGGTGAAATTGGTAAACCGTATCTCCTTATTTAAATATGCATAATGTCTATTATAATGTATGGTTGTATTTTTGTTTTAATTTTCAAAATAATTTTTCAAAATATTTTTTAAAATAAGGTCTTCAATATAATGTTTTTAAATCTTTTGAAAGGAGACTTTGTATGATGCTTGTGTATTTACAATGACTTGTGTGTTTTATCATCTCTTATGATTTTTTATAGCATAATATTTTTGTGACATATCTTATTGCTTTAGCCTACACTTTTACCTTTATGTTTTGTGCAAAAATTGTTTAAGACTTGTGTAGGATATATATCTTCATAAATGACTATCTACGTCATAATATGTCAAGAGTGACATAAACTATCGATGTACGCTCACCATTGTTATTCTTCTCATAGACTCGATATATTTTTTCCATATGCCTATGTGCTCATTTTTCAAGCAATTTCAAAGAATCTCATATAAGTGCCATTGAAAGGATTTTTCGATTTTTTTTTTTAAAGGCACTATTCGATAAAGCTTGTTTTATCCAGAGACATGTAAAGGATTATATTTGTTTTGATAAAACATTCGATTTTTATCCTCCTCTCAAAATTATGCATTTGATTGCACATATTCATTCTTGTCAAAACTCTTGTTCAAAATTCTTTTAAATGAGGTCTCAACTATATGCTCTCGGATTTTCAAATTTCAAAAGAGACATTATATAGCTTTATATAAGTATATTTGAACTTACATGTTTTTATTAAACTCTTGATGTTTCTCTTTAAAGCATAATATGTGTCACTTGTTATAGTGTCTTTATTATTCGATATTTCTATGCTCTTGTGCAAGATATCTTGTTAAGATTTTGCAGGAATTTTTTGATATTTGAACAAGCTTGATGACCAAGGCAATATATGTTCGAAACAAGGAAAGGTTAGTAGCGCAAGGTTATTATCAAGAAGAAGGTGAATTTCGGATGAGCATGATGGGGAGCTCAACTTCTTCCTTGAACTTCAAGTTAAACAATGCCAAGAAGGTGATTATATTTCAATCAAAGTATACAAAAGAGCTTTTGAAGAAGTTCGACATTGAAGAAGAAAGAACCGTCTCTACTCCTATGAAACCTACATCATGATTGATCAAGTTTGAGAAAGGCATATTGGTTGACAAACAAATTCGAGGTATGTTTATCTACGTTTATTACTCCTTAGACACGACATTTTTTATGTCTTATGTCTATATGCTCGACTTCAAAAACAATCCCAATGAATCTCATTAAAGTGCCGTTAAAAAAAAGGCACTTCTTCTTATGACATGTTTATCCAAAGTTTTAAAACGTTCATGTTTTTTGGGATAACAAGTCCGGTGATGATAATTTCTTAAAACATGGTTCGTTATAGTCGAACTAAACATATTGAGATTCGATATCTTTTTCTAAGGGATTGTGTTTCTAAAACGAAAAATTGAGATGTGTTTAATTCCGTCTCAAGGATAACTCGCGGACATTTGTTTTTAATTGTTAACCGCCGAGTCTTTTACCTTATTTCGAGCTTATTTAGACATAATGTATATTGAATGAGGTCTATGTTTGTATTTCATGCATTTTTAAAACTTAGGGGTGAAAAATCGGATTTTTGTACAAAATTCGGATTTAATCGTAAAAGGACTCCGGGGATCGAAGAGGGGAGGGTGATCGGTCGACCACCACCTGGACCGGTCGGCCTACCCTTGGACCGGTCGACCTGGAGTAAAAATTGGATAAAATTGGTTCTGTTCCAGACTTAGTCTTTTTCATACGTTTTTCACTACTTTCGCACCCCTTTGCAAATATCACACACAATTCATTCAAAATGATTTCTTTCTTGTAAATTATATATATTTTAGTTTATACTATTGGTATATCATCCATGATACCCGACATCTCCGATTACTTGGTAAGAATTCTTCTTCTTCATCTCAATTGGGTTGAACCCTTGAGAATGTGCTTCATCTTTAATATCTTGTTGGAATTCTTATATATTTGTGTTGGGCATGATGATTGATGTTGGATGATATTTGTAAAATTGCTTTTGGTGTTGAAAAATTTGGCTTGGTTAATTTTACAAAGGCTATATACATCTTCTTTATTATTTGACGCCCCCCAAGTATTCGACAAAATGTTTCTATGAAAAATTCATCACCTACATGATTCTCTTGATTGCAAAAGTCTTATATATTTATAGAGATCATGTTTTGTCATTCAAATGAGATTTTTCAAATCAAATGATCAATTTTTTCCCTCTTATTTGGATTATAAGTTTCAATGTTCAAATAGCTCGATAAATCAGTTAAATTTCCGCACCTTGATATGGATATATGATATTTTTATCGTGCTAACATTCTTTTTTATGATTCCAAAGGGGGAGAAACATGTTATAAGCTCATTAGCTCATAAAAGCTAAAATAAGCTCATGAAAAGAAGCTATAAGCTATGACTCCTTAAAGCAAAAAGTCATGTGAAGCATACTTAGTCCATTTGTTGTATTATGGACTCATTTACATGTCTAATGATGTTTTGTTGACAGGGGGAGCTTATAAGCTCTTGATACTTAAGCTCAATATGTAAAAGCTGAGCTTTTAGCTTTTGGTTGATTGCTTCTATATTACTCATGTTGTGCATATTGATATGGGGAGTTTTTGCAAAATGTTTTGAAAATCTTTACTCACATCCTTATGATTATTATGCGTGGAATGTTGTCGCTCTAAGCGGATAGTTTATTTTTTACCGGTAAAATTGTTTTGTTTTCAAAATCGACCTCTTCAAATTGTTTTGGTTTGTAATCATCAAAAAGGGGGGAGTTTGTTAGATAAATGTTTTTATCATGGATTTGATGATTTTATTTTTACACCAAAACAATGTTTTTAAATGTTGTTCAAATACTCCTAAATAATTTAAAATGTTTTTACTAATTTTTCGGAGTATTTCATCAAGTTTATTTTCGACAAAAATTGGACAACACTTTTGATGATTTTGTGTTATTGTGTTTTTACTAAATGTTGTCCAAATACTCCCGATCGATCTAAAATGTTTTTACTAATTTTTCGGAGTATTTCTTGAAGTTTATTTTCGACAAAAATTGGATAACACTTTTGTCTCGTGTTCAACCGTCGCCCTATGGGGCAACTCGTGTCTAATCATTATTATACATTCTCCCACAAAATTCACTATTCACTCACTTGCACATTTCTAACTACCATTTATATTCCCTCTCAAAAAAAAAAAACTATCAATTATATTCAATCATTATTTACTATTTTTAAATCAAATCAACTTTCATCATTATATTTTAATCTCATATCCAATCACACTCTCAAAATTCATCTTTTTCCTTAATTCCAAATTTTTATACCATTATTATCTAGTAAATAATATTTTCAAAATAAAATCATATCCATTCGCAACTATTTTTGCGCGTTCCAAATTGCAATTGACAATGACAATAAGTAAACGAAAATATTACCCCGGATTTAAAAGTTTTACACTATAAAAAAATATAAAGCAAACCAATGTGCTGAATTGGTCAAAAAATTAGATATATTGACTTTATACTTAGTGTGTGAAATTTAAGTTGGCGGTGGCGAAGTTTCTTTTGTTATTCTTGATGATGAGTTAATTAATTAAAAGTAGTATGAACAAATCGATTATGAGAGTATGGAGGTTTTTCGTATATACCCTTCTAATAATAAAATTAATTTTGTGACTTAAAAATATAAGAGAGTTTATCATAATATATTGATTAAAAAAATACTACACTTACCACAAATGGCATATAAATGAAGTTATTTGTAGGTGATTTAGAAAGCAAGGAACAGTAAGAACTATACCAAATTATATATTTGATATGGATCGAATTATACTATAACAAAAAATCGGTTTACCTAGAGAAAAATTTATAGGTATGTATTAAGATAATTGTGCCTCGAACCACTATTCCCAACATATTTAAAAAAATATTAAGATAATCAGTAAAGTGTCGGTAAAATCATTATTGGCAAAATCATTATAGATAGATATTTACCTATATAATCTAAAATTGTTGGTAAATACCTGAGATTTCGTCGGTAAATTTTAAAACTGTCGGTGATGTGTCGGTATAATTTGTGGAAAGATAATGTTTTTTATTTTATTGATATTCTCAGAGGTAATCTGTAGAATTTAGTGACAAAAATCATTTATGTTTGTAAATTCGTCTTCAGAATCGCAATTTTCTTGTAGTGTTTGATGAACTCGAACTCAAATAGATACAACAATTTTTGGGACAATTACACCCAAAAAACCTAGGTTTGGACTAATTACAAAAAAAAAAAAATACGGAAATGTTATTTCAAAATTACAAAATATCCCATCAAGTTTGATTCGTGTTAAATTTAATGAGGTAACCATAATACTTTTTATAAATGTCGTGGGGATTGTAATGTTTTTACTTATTAAGTGAAGAAATGTTACAAGACCAAATTAAACCTGAATGGGTTTTTGCAATTTTCAAAAACATGAGTTTTGGTAATTAGATCAAACCTAGGGGTTTTCATGAAATTATCCCTTCAATTTATTTGGGAGCAAGTCTCTTGTAAGACGGTCGCACGGTGTACGGATTGCACTTTTAGTGTAAAAAGTGATACTTTTAGTGTAAAAATATAAGTTTAGTGTAAAAATGATATTTTGCCTGAATACATTTAATTTTAGTGTATATGGGCAAGGTATTATTTTTACTCCAAAAGTATCATCCGTCTTGCACCGTGCGACCGTCTTACAAAAGTTTTTACCTTTATGAGGTGGATAGAATTCGGCTTGCAATCCCAAATCGTTAGGTTTATTTGAATGATTGACACCTAACTAAGATTCTTAGCTGTTTAATTCAGATTGATGAAATTATTTCGGTTAAACAAAATTAAAACTTAGTGTGAGAATTATACTAGTTTATAAGAGTTGTCGTTGGAACTATTTATTGTATTGTTATCATGTGCTTTGCATATATTGAAAACATGTGTCCTCATTATGAGAAAGTCATATTAATATAGGTCTATTTCTGACGGTACGTCTGTAATTCATATCAGACTCCATTCCGATCGATTTATTATATAAAAGGGGCGGAGCTAGACCGTAATTCTAAGAACTAAATAATAATTTTGGGGCTAAATCAATAAAAATAAATATTTAGTACTGAAATTTAGTATTTTAAAATAAAATATACATGTAATTAATTAAATTTTCAAAAATTTTGGGGCCCCCATTCTATGGGAAGGAAACGCCCCTGTACATAAATAATGGTAAAGCTTTGATTATTAAAAACTTATTGATTTGGAAGGGGCAAAAATGGAACAAGCCGGTATATACGACCATCAAAATTGAAATTTGGACATCGAGAGAATAACAAGCTAATTAATGTTACTCTTTGATTAATCTAAATTAGAAAAAAATAGTGCAGGTCAGGTTTTGGTTTCAATCTTTAGACTACGTTTGGATTTTTCTAGAGAGAGAGAAAAAGAATTGTCCCTTTTCAGAATATTTTGATTTGGAAAAATGCAAAATTAGTCCTATATCTATATGGGTATTTTAATATTAGTCATGTAATTTTTGAATTGCGATTTTAGTCTTTTATATTTTGCTCTCTTTTTTTTTGTAATTTTGGTCCATAAATTTTGGGTTTGTGCAATTTTGGTCATATAAGTTTTAAGTTAGTGCAAATTTATTCATGATGGCTATTTTAATATTTCACTTATTCCCAAAATGCCCTTGGTAACCAAAAATATTCAATATACTTAAGATCAATTAGAAATTATTATCGAGCACATGTTTTATTTTCTTATGAGTAGAATTTATTCACTACAAAAAAAAAAGGTTTACCTACGGAAAAATTTGTAGATAAAGAATTAAGATAATTGTAAAATGTAGGTAAAATAATTGTAGGTAAACCACTATAGTTAAATATCTACCTACAGAATCTAAAATTATTAGTAAATACTTACAATATTTATGTTGGTAAACTGAAATTTTCTTATAATGATTTATCATCTATACTGCAGATTGTCTAATAAGAGAACAAATTTAGAATTATGTATTTGATCCAAGATATGAGTTCTATATGTATTATTTACTTGTTATGAAAATACAAAAAACGCATGCATTTGCCAAAATATGTTATTTGACTAATAAGACCAAAATTACCACAACTAAAAAGTATTAAAAAAAATTCAAATCCTAAAATGTACAGGATTAAACTTGTTATTTTTATTGACGGGCAAAATTATCACATGACTAAAATTACAACTTATAATGTTACATAACTAATAATGTAGGCTAATTTGACTGAATATTGCAAATACCCAACAAATAAACCTCTTCAATAAACCGAGTATAGGCACCACCGAGATTAGCGCCTTTAAGTAGGTGCTATCAAGATTGGCGCCTACACAAATAGTTGTTTTTTTGGACGTTGGTTTTTAAATGGACATTGGTTTGCTCCAAAGTTTATATCACAAAAGAGGCGTCATTACCATTGATGCTTTTACTCCTACTCATTTTTAAAGCTCCGCCTCTATCTTCCCCACATTGTTTTCTCTCTCTTCGAGCTCCCTAAAACGCCCCAAACCCTAACTAGGGGTGTAAACGAATCAAATCGAGTTGAATATAAATATATTTTATTTGTATTTGCCACATTTACAGAATATTTTTATTCAAATTATTTTAATATTCAAATACAAAAATCAATTCTTATTCTTATTTTACAATATATTCAATTTTATACGGATCAAGAATATTTGTATTCAAAATCTAAGCCTATGTTTATTTATACTAAGACAACTCTCTAATGAATGAAATGTAGCTATTGGAATTTTAAATACAAACAAGGATAGAGCAGAAAACAAGGTTTAGGAGGGCATAATTTATTTTTCTTAAAACTAATAGATAAAGAGGTACTTTTTATTTTTAGAGGGGGCAAAATGTTAAAAATATTAAATTTTTATATACAATTTTTATATTAATCATTAAAGAAAATCCGGTTACATGCAGGTCACATGCAACTTTCGAGTCAAATTTTCAAAATTTCGGTGGTGAAAATGTCCTTAAATCGCGACTTTTTTAATAGCTAGAGGACTACATTTGCAAAAACCAGATGATAGAGGAGTATTTTGCAACCACTCTATAGTTATAGGACCAGTTGTGCAATATTCCGTTAATTCCTAAGGAAACAAAATGAATGTTGTGGAAACAAAATGACCAAACAGTTCATATATTCCTATTGTCCAACCCAAAAACCCAAGTCAATAGTCAAAACCATACCAACTGCCCAACTTTTTGTACTAAAATCTCCCATCATTACAAAACCAGCACAACACAGAGAACAAACCAAAAGATCAGATACACACAAACAGAAAATCTCTCTCTCTCTCTCTCTCTCTCTCTCTCTCTCTCTCTGTAAATCTCTCTGGCGAATTTGAAAAGAGCTTCAGATGCAGGCATGCAATAAATTAATCCACCCCACATTTTTTTTTTTTACACATTTTTCCGATGACCATTAATTAATTTGTGATCTAATTTTCTGTGATATTTAATTAATATTTCTGCAGGGTCTGAAATTTCTGCCCATAAAACTGTTCTTGATCATCACTTCCTCCCTATTTTGCTGTTCATCCTCTCTCAGGGTATTTTTTTTTATCTCCATATGTTTTCAAAAACACCCCACTAATTTTGATTATTTAACCATACAACTCATATGGGTTTTTTTTTTTAAATATTTTCTTGTGTGTTTAACATCAGATTGGTGAAACGTGTTCTAATACGAGCAACAGTTGCGACGCCGGGTTAACATGCGCCACTTGTCCAGCAAACGGCAACACCCGACCACGGTGCACTCGCACTCAGCCAATAATTCCCACCTCCAGGGTATATTCTTATTTTCTTACTATTAGACTTTTATTATGTATGTGTGAATTTTCAACGGGTCTAATTTGGTTTGTCGTTGAACAGGTAAACGGGCTGCCGTTTAATAGATATTCATGGCTGACGACCCACAACTCGTTTGCTCGGGTCGGGTCGGTTTCGGGTACCGGGTCTTCTCTCCTAGCTCCGACCAATCAGGAAGATTCCGTTGCCGATCAGCTCAGAGTATGTATTCATTTTTTATTTTTGGGCTTAATAAAATTTGATATTGTATATACATATTATGGATGGTCACTATTTAACATCAAAACATGGCGTTCGAAGTAGAGCTACCAAATGGGTTAGGTGGGGCCGGTTCTAGCTCGATTGGCAAAGAGAAAATCGGCTCGGGCCAAAATTCAAGTGGCTTGCCATTTTGGAAGCCCACGCCTGACCCAAACCCTTGAAAATATGCATTAATATCGGGCTGACCGGGTTGGGCGGGGCTGGTGCTAGTTCAATTGGCAAAAGAGAAAATCGGGCCGGGCCGAAATTTAAGGAGGGTCTCCATTTTGGAAGCCTGCGCCCGCCCAAAACCATGAAACATATGCATTAATACTTTAATAGTCGAGCCAGGCCAAATAAGTCGAGCACTTTTCAAGCTAGTAATATCACAGCCGCCCCAATGCCGGTCGGGCCGACTAGTTTTGACAGCTCTATTCGATGGATATGGCATCTTTTTAGGTTAAATTTAAATGTGAAAATTACAGTTTTAGCCCTGGTTTTATTGCTTGGTTGACGGAAAAGTATATTTTCCCTACATCTACTGTGGTTACTGCAGTTTATATATATGTTCCTCATAAAGTTACATTAATGATTGATCATAGTACAGTATTTTTAAATTTCTATTATAAAGTAGCATTATTTATGCATTATGCCAGTTGGCTATGGCTATTTCTTTTGGAAGTTATGGTTGATGATTGAACTGTTACATTCATATAATAAAAAGCTAAAGATTCAAGCAAGTAATAGTGATCTTTTAGCAATTCTTTCTTTTAGCAAATAATTAGATGTCAGTTGTTACTTACCATTGAAGTATTGATTCAATTATTTAAAAAAAAAACAGCTTTGTTGTGATATTGGCCCATTGTTTTACTTGGCCCATTTCACTTAATAATTGAAGCCCACTTATGCAGTCCAATCAGCAGCCAAGCCCACTTGTGTTTTACCCGGTTTGTTTCTCGGATCCTTCTATTTGGACTGTGGGATCCGAACTCTTAGTCTCATGGATCCTTTGTTGTCTCAATCTTGGCCGTTCATTTGTTGGGATTGATCTTGTCCCTTCGATGGCCCTATACCCTATCTCCAGAAACCTAGTTCATATCTCGCATTCGATTTTCTCTCTCGAACTCTCTACTCTGTGTTCTTCGTCTCTCTCTCTAGAACTCCAACTCCTTGCTAGATTTCTCTGTGAATCTAGGTTGAGTGTTTATAGATCTGAGTGATTTCCGTTGTTTGTTCACCATATCTCGGTGTACATCTCGTTTCTTCGTGAGATTAGGGTTTTCTGTGAGTTGGGGCTTTCTAGGGTTTGTGTGAGTGAAACACTTTGTGGGTTTCTTGGAGGCGATTGTGGCGAGGCTAAGCGTGGTGATACTTCTTGGTTCTCCGGGTGGTTCTTGGTGACTCTTTGCGTGGGAATTCTCGGTCCCGAGCCAAATCTATCAATATTTGGTTTAGGTTTTAATCACTTATATTTTTCTATTATATCTTTTCTTGCTTTGTAACATTCTTGTATTTTACTTTCTGCACTTAGTGTCTAGTGCAAAGTTTTGTACTAATAGGAGATTGAGTCTCGTATTTTGGTTTGGTACTTTTTGTTTATCGATCTATTGAGGTGGATAGATACCCAACAAGCTTATCTCGACTACTTATAGGGCAAATGATTTTTTTAATTGCGAAGACGCCATCGATTTAGTGCATGCAAGCAGGACGGAGTCAAAAAATGAAGATCGATGAACGATAATTATTTTCATGAAAAACATAATAGATAAGGAGATTATTTATATGGATTTTAGATGAAAAAAGTATATGGGAGCGTCTACAAACTCTAAGAAAAAGTTATTCTCGGCTTCTAGATGAAAAAAAGAAGCTGAGAATCACTTTTTTTTTTATAGAATTTGCAAATACTTTTCTCATTTGACTTGTTTCAACATCCATTTTTAGAAAAATGTTTTTGCAATCTAAGAAATGTAGTAAACCTTTTGTAGAATGGCGTTCGAGGGTTCATGCTTGATATGTACGATTTCAACAACGACGTTTGGTTGTGTCACTCCTTCGATGGGAGGTGTTTCAATGTAACAGCATTCGTAAGTACATACTATTTACTCTAAAATCGCATTTTGATTTTCCTGATTTTAACAATTTTTGCTGTCCCCATTGTTTATTCAATACATTTTTGGTTGTTCTATCTGTTTTCATTCTCAGCAACCTGCTATTAACACGTTAAGAGAAATTCAAGTTTTTCTGGAAGGAAACCCGACGGAAATTGTCACCATTTTCATCGAGGATTATGTCAGGACTCCTCAAGGCCTGACGAGAGTGTTTAATGCATCTGGCCTGAGTTCATACTTGTTTCCGGTTTCTCGAATGCCTAGAAATGGCGAAGATTGGCCGACGGTGGATGATATGGTCCGGAGAAATCAAAGGTTGGTAGTGTTTACATCTAGATCATCCAAGGAGGCTTCTGAAGGAATTGCGTATGAATGGAATTACGTGGTGGAAAATCAGTGTAAGTCATGCTATTCTCTCAAGTTGGTACATAGATGTCACATTTCTACGAGATTCAAATATTAAAAACGTATTTTGATGAGGAAAAAAAAACCTTGTATAATCTGTTCATTTGATCACGAATACCAGCCTATAGGCATCCCAAAATCCCGTTGATTCCTAGGAGTACCGAGATATAAATTGTTCATCCGCTCACGAATACTAAACTGACTATAAACATACGAAAATCTCATTGATTCCTAGGAATATGAGGGATTGGGAAAACAAGATAAAATAGTCTTTTACATTTTTATTAAGGGATAATTACAAAACTAAGGTTCATGCTAATTACAAAAAAAAAAATCCATAAATTTGCAAATTGCAAAATACCCCTTAAGGTTTGATTCGTCTTACATTTTCTCCTTTATAAGCCAAAAATCAAAATCCCCACGATATTTAGAAATATTACAGTTACCTCTTTAAATTTAAGACATAAATCAAACCTGGGAGGTTCTTTTGTATTTTTGAAATATCTGTAGACTTTTTATGTAATTAGCCCAAACCTGGGGGGTTCTTTTGTAATTATCCCTTTTCCTCGAAAAAAAGTCGCAAGGGATACAAATATATAATAAATCAAACCCCTAAATAATAATTTAAAAAAGAATGAAATGAAAACAAATAATAATCTCTTTTCTTTAAGCTATATATGCATTTGTACCCCAAAATGTCTCTCGGAGTAGATATTTTGTATCCCTAGTGAAAATTGGATTAAGTGCCTAACATATAGATGATCTCTGATTTTCAGAACCTAATGTTATACACATACTCTAATTCAAACATTTTCCTACACTCTTCCCATCATATCAGTTCTATTTTCTTACAATGTGTGGATTTGCAGATGGAAATAATGGGATGATAGCTGGTGCTTGTCCGAGCCGTTCAGAATCATCCCCTATGAACACATCTACCAGATCTCTGGTGCTTATGAATTACTTTCCAACAAATCCAAATATATCAGAAGCTTGTGTGGACAACTCCGCTGACCTGATTACTATGATGAGGACTTGTTATACGGCTGGTGGCCGACGATGGCCAAATTTCATTGCAGTTGATTTTTACCAGGTAAATGACAGATATTGAGACACAACTAGTTCCTATTACGAATAATCCTAATTACCAAAAAAAGAAAAGAAAACAGTTATCTTACTAAATTACAAATACTCCATTGACATTTGTTTTCTCTGGCAAATTACGCCTCAAGAGAGGGTTTCTTATTAGGTAAATACAAACCTCAAGGGAGTATTTATAACACTATAACGGGATATTTGTAATTCTGAAAGATAACTAGAGGTTTTTGTAGTTAAACTAAACCTCAGGGATAGTTTTTTGTAATTATACCTTTATTTTATTGTTTTGAGCTTAAGGTAATCTAATGGAACAAGAAGTTTTATTGGTAGTTGTCAGAATTCATTGTTGCTTTTTTGCAGAGGAGTGATGGAGGGGAGCTCCAGTAGCCGTTGATGAAGCAAATGGACATTTAACCTGTGGCTGTGACAGTATTGCCTATTGCAGGGTATATTTATTAACAAAATAGCCGATGACTTTTATAACCATGATTTTCATGCTTTTATTACATTTGGATGGGGGATTTGGGAGGGGATTTGGGAAGAGGATTTGACCCCTGTTTGCATATAAATCCAAATCAATGGATTTCAAATCCCTCTTTAAGTTTTAGTTCATTTTCAAAGGATTTCAAATCCCAAAACCTAGTCATTTGAAATCCATTCTTTTTTTTTTTCCGCTTTATGCTCACTTGCATATTCACACACACTTACACACATTGCACACATTTACATATACTACACACATTTACACACTGCATACATTCACACATTACACATACATTTACACACACTACACACACTACACATATTTACACACACGCACACACTACACATCGCACACATTTACACACGTTTGCACACACTACACACACTGCACCTATTTTTATTTATTAAATATCAATTAAGAAAATAAATAGAGCTTCTAATTTATTTTTTTTATCAAAACTTACGATGGATTTGAAATCCTTACACAAATTCACATCATCCAAACAAAGGTGAATTTTAAACACTTCCATTCATTTGCAAAAATCCTTTGAAATTTCAAATCCTCCATCCAAATGGGCCCTTAGATAATATAGAATCAAGTGACATATCCTAGAGCACGTGTTTGTTTGTTATTCGGATCGGATTCTTAGTGCATGTTTGGGAACACTTCAAAAATCCATTTAGAAAATGAACTTTACAATAAGTGACTCAAAAGTCTTTAGTTCTAACTTCTCTAGAATTGACTTTTTGGAGGAGTGACTTATCCAAAAGTCCATTTAAAACTAACCACCAAACATTTATTTTTATAGAAACGGACTTTTAAATCCAAAAGTCCATATGAAAAATGCTCCCAAACAAGCACTTAATCTCTAAACATATCTTTGCACAATACTCATGCTGCATACTGCCATCCTATTTTTTAGTTATTGATAAATTACAAAAGCCTACTCTGGAGGTTCAGTCCGATTGCAAAATATTCCAGTTATCTTTTAAAATTACAATTACCCCCTTTAACATTTATTTCTATTTTACAATTTGTACTCAAGGGGTATTCACAATTTTGAAATAAAACTGGATCTTTTTGGAATTAGCCAAACTATAAGAGCAGTTTTTTTTGTAATCTACCCATTAATTAGTGTTGAGTGTGGTCTGTATCACATGTATCACACAGACACTGGTCTAAGTCTTGGACATGATTACTGTCCAAAATTCCTCAAAGCCTACAAATGTATATGCTAAAATTGAAACATATCAGGCTTCTATGGATGCCTTCACAGACAACTGACCTTAGCACCTAAGTCCATGTAACTGCATCTTCAGATAAGTCATATAGATTTAAGGCATCCTGCGAAAAAAAAAAAAAAAAATACGAGTCTCAGGTACTAGAACAAAAGGACTACAGTCAAAAAAATACTTCCTGCTGCAAAATTTATACTTATGCATAACAGTAAAGTGAACAAGGCGGAAAACTTTTCTATTTTCTGGCAAAACCACATATGTTTTACTCCTTTACCTAGAAATTTCCCTACTACAATGTAACTTATGTTAAGAACATCTGGCAGGCAAATGCAACGTTTGGTACATGTGATATCCCTGTGCTTTCACCTCCACCACCAGCTGAGTTATCTCCTACAGGAAGAGCACAAGACCCTAGCAATCACTCTTTCATAAGCAGACCGCTCAGATTTCATTGGTTTATTCTGACAATCTTAGCAGGTCTCATTTGGCTGTAATTCTTACAGGAGTGGTATTATTCATTTGTTGTGTTCAGCAAGTGATTTTTCATGATGATCTAAGCTCTACAGATTTCAGACGACCATTTTTTCAGGATCACGTCACAGCTCAGACTGTATATTGTAAGAAATATTATTGACCATAGACATTAATTCGCATCAATTTTTTTTTACTATCAG
Organism: Rehmannia glutinosa; assembly: GCA_016081115.2. NCBI lineage: Eukaryota > Viridiplantae > Streptophyta > Magnoliopsida > Lamiales > Orobanchaceae > Rehmannia > Rehmannia glutinosa. The sequence continues at coordinate 6,072,580 of CM071930.1, read as the reverse complement.
AGCATAAAGTTAGTATTTAAGTGTAAACCATTGCTGTCCATTTAGCAGCATAATCAGAGACGCAATGAAGATTCGGATTCTGCCCCTCAATGTCTAAATCTCAAGTTTTACATGCAAAGATCTACACCTCCCGCCTGGGCACTATGCTCCCGTTGGCCGCTTACGTATTTTCCCGGTTAGGCCCCCTAACCCCGTCCTAGCCCCCACCTAGGATCTAAGCCCTAGTCTGCCACCTGCCTAGCGCTTCTTAGAACACATGCAAAATCTAAATGAATTTCAAAAAGTCGCCATTCAAATTCCTAAATTGGCTTTCTATGTGAATCAACATATCCATAAATGTCCCCGAAACTAGAAGTCCTAATTCAGTCCATATCAAGCAAAATCACCATCTTATTGTCTAATGAACTTATTATATGTATGTAGTTATAAAGGGAAGTAGATTAGTTGTTATTATCAAGAAACTATTAGTAGCAGACGCAACAGATCCACTAAAAAATACAAAAACACTTCACTGATAATTGATAAATAAACTGTGAAGTCTTCTTACAAGGAATTTAAATTACAAAATCATGCTAATTCATCTCAAGGTAAAATTTTGGCTAAATTCTTCTGTTAGAAGTGCAAAGATGATTGATTTCATTGTCAACATGCCTATGGCATGCAAGGTACTGGAGAAATTGTACAATGGTACAGGTACAAGATTTATGTATTTAGTAAAACATGAACTACAAATAAATTAACTTAGTCAAGCCATAATAACAGAAGAGGAACAATAGGGGCACAAGCACATCATTAAAGATAACTATCAGAAGGTCAAATAATATTTGGAGATAGGGCTTAATTGTCTTCATGAATGTTTATAAATTTAGTCGAGTATAAATGACAAGAAAAATCACATATCCACCTTGTATAAACTTATGATCAAAGGAATGTCAAATTATATTTGGAGATTGGACTTAATTGTCTTAATGCTCTTAGCATGCATGACAATGTAGTCGCACACCTAAATGTTTATAAATTTAGTCGAGTATAATCAGCGAAAGGTAAATCACAGATCTGCTTAGTAGGAATTTACTATCAGAGTAGTGTCAAATAATATTTGGAGATTGGTCTTCATTGTCCTCATGCTCTTAGCATGCATGAAAATGGAGTCGTACACGTAAATCTTTATATATTTAGTCAAGTATAAATGACAAAAGGAAAAACTATTGATCTACTATCAGACCTAATTGTCTTCATGCTCTTGGCATGCATGACAATGGAAGAGTCGTACACGTAAATATTCATAAATTTATTCGAGTATAAATGACAAAAGAATAACTATAGATCCACTTAGTGGGAACTTATTATCAGAGAGCCTCAAATAATATTTGGAGATTGGACTTAATTGTCTTCATGCTCTTGGCATGCATGACAATGGAGGAGCCGTACACTTAAATTTAGTCGAGTATAAACACCAATAGATGCACTACAGATCCGCGTAGTAGGAACTTACTATCAGAGGAGCATCGAATAATATTTGGAAATTGGATTTAATTGTCTTCATGCTCTTAGCATGCATGACAATGGAAGAGTCGTATACGTACAAAATTATACACTCAGTCGAGTATAAAAGACAAAAGATGAACCACGGATCCACATAGTAGATTATTAAAGAGAACTGCAGTGAAAGGAACAGGAAAAAAATATTTGGAGATATCTATTCATTAAGGATGACAATTATAGGGAAATTGCTTACTCCAGCCAGGTTATGCAAAAAAGCATGGAGGGTTCAAGGGATATTTGGAGATATCTATTCATTAGGGATGACAATTTTAGGTAAATTGCTTACTTTTCCAGCCAGGTTATGCAAGAAAGCATGGAGGGATCTGAAGTTAATGATTCTACGCTGGGAGATGCAAGGAATGGATCCTCAGTTTATTTTCCCTAATGCATCTGCAAAGAACACAAATAGTAGCATTATATAGTGAATCAAAAATATGATCAAATCTTTGATCATATGCTTGAACTAGGTACATATACAAGTAAATATTATGTCACCTTTCTGATTGTATTTCTCTATCTAGTAATATGTATAGGTATATTGCAGAGCTTCTTCTTGAAATATGCTAGAAATTTGAAGAGCTCCAGCAGTTAACTTGCTCCACTATTCCCTGTTACTTAACAATTCACAAATAATAAAAAGTGGAGCTTCACTAGTAACTATTGAGTTACCAATATAACTTTATTTCAATACAAAAACTTCAATTGTACATTTAAATAACAAAAGAAATGAATTTCTATATCAAAACTCATCATGTCCTGTGTGAATAAGAGAATAAGACGAGATTTACATATGCTTTCCTTACAAAAAGAAAAGAAATAAGTAAATGGCTATTTGACCCAGCTTTGAACAAGCACAAATGTAATGTGTAGTGTCTCTGCTAATTGAGGCATTCTGTATTTCCCAAGTGGCATTACTTGCCTTCCATATATGATCATATCATTTTCACTGCAACTCTCCCACAGGTGCTTCATTGAGCCACAAGAAATGAATGAAGTCGTACAATTTCGCACTTACACTAACCTGCCGAAGATAATGTTACAAACCAGCAAATATTTGCAAGTAAAAGGTACACCATCCAAAACATATGCAGTTCTGCCTGCTTCCATAAGGTACACCAATTAGTCTGATTTACAGATGTTACCTTGTAAGGTGTTGGGTTCAACCGTCTCATGTGGTCACGTCGAATCTGGTCCAGTTGTTTAATACACCGTTCTCTAATCAGTTCAAGGGTGGTAGCTCTTCTCTACACTTTCCTGCCAAAAACATATAAAACAAAAAACAAAGCAAAACAAAAATTGTTATAAAAAGAGTAATCAACATTGCAACTTCTAAAAACATCTTACAGATAATGCAAGTAATGAGCATTAAATACTGTAGAAGAGAAAAAATATAGAAGTGATACTTGTTAATAGTTTTCCTCCGATATCAAAACCCCAATAAAATGAACTCCCACAAAACATGCATAAAATAACAGTGTATTTAATTACTAGTGCAACTCAGTTCTTATAATAATGCAGGTGATAGATGCTTCTAAAGAACAATTTCAGATAAACTATCTTCAATTCTCTAATAGTAATAGGAGGGACCAGACTGAGATGAGAAATATGTACTCACCCAAAGCATAGACTTTCTCTCTAACAATATGAAACAGGAAATGATTTGTTATCATTTGCAAATGTGGTAATATGGGGTAAGGATTTTATGATTTCTATCAGATATGAAATTACATCTCCAAGAAACATTATTGTTTGGAAATGCAATATAAGCCATACAATGACACAACTGTCTTTTTTTCTAAAAAGAAAAAGTTAACAAAGAAAATCATCTGAAAGTATTCATGGACTCTATTTTTATAATTGTGAAAAGAAAGTATTAGTACATCCCTTTTCTTTTTTCCAAATTGTTAATACCATTGCTGGTGGCATCAATTTGTGAAAGATATAAGTATATGGCATTGCTAGATCAAACCATTGCCCGATGTTATAGACATGTATTGGATATAGGATATTTAATGTTCTAGACTTCTACTTAGAATAGGTTTTCTATTTTAACTAGTTTTCTACGTTAACTAGAATAGGGTGATTTCTATTGTTATATAAGCTTGGTTTTTCTATCAATAATACACACAAATTTTCAGTTTCTCACAACTACATGGTATCAATCGCCTACACCTAACAGATCTCGGGCTCCAGTTTTTTTCTTTTCTTTCTTTTCCCACAACTAGGGTTTTTTGCTGCCCCAGTGAGCCGTTTTGTGGGTTGTGGGATTTCGCACCTGAGCGTCCTCATCCACCGTCCAAGGAGCCGTCCGCCGACGATCATCCTATTCCCGGTGGCTGATCGTTTAAAATCGCTTGCAGTGGACCTCACGCGCCATTCTTCTTTTTTTCGCAAGAGATTCACGCGCCAGCGCGTGTGGGCGCGTGGCGCCCGCATTTCGGCATCGCTGTTGTGAGCGGGTTCGCGCCGTCCGACTGACCTTTGTCTCTGGTCAATTTCTTTCTCCGACAAGTATTTCAACTGTTAAGGGTTTAAGTTTGTTGGTTTGTTCTTCCGCTGTCCATTTTTTTTTCTTTTTTGTTGGCTGGTTGTTTGCTCCTTCTTTATTCTATATTATGGATGATCCATCTAAACCTGGGTTATCACTTGGGTTTCTACTGTGGCCAAGATTACTGATCAAAAATTAAACGGGACTAATTATTTGGATTGGAACAAAACGGTTCGTTTATATCTACGGAGTATTTCGCAGCAGGGCGACCTTACTGATAATCCTCCGGCTACGACTGATGCAAAGTATTACTGAGTGGATGCGAGTGGATGCGAGTTGATACTGCTACTCTACTCATACAAGTTCGTAATTCTACTGACCCCGACCCCGAACAGTCTGGACATATCACTCATTGTGACTATGTCAAAGACGTTATGGATTATCTCTCCTTTGTTTTTCCGGGAAAAGAAAATATTTCTCGAATCTTTGATGTATGTAAAGAATTTTATCGGGCAGAACAGCAGGACCAATCACTTAATACCTATTTTATGAACTTCAAACATACTTATGAAGAGTTGAATGCCATGTTGCCATTTAGTACAAATATCAAAGTTCAGCACGCTCAGCGGGAACAAATGACTATTATGAGTTTTCTCGCTGGTCTTACATCTCAGTTTGACATCGCTAAATCACAAATATTTTCCAATACTGAAGTTACTATATTATGGGAGGCTTTTACTAGGGTTTTACGATGGTCCTTATTTCTCAAATGTCATATTTCCCACAACTTAATGCTCTTGTAAGCCAAACTGGTGGAGCGCGGGTCGATCACGTTATTAGGGTAACAACAGGGGCAGTAGTAATAGTTCTCGAAATTCTAGCAATCAAGATTTTGGGGTAGTATGCTACTATTGTCATGAATCGGGTCATACAAAACGAACTTGTCAAAAATTACTCAAACGCAACCAGGAGGAGCTCGATCTCATTCCGTTCACATAGCCTCGCACACGAGGCCCCACCCCCACTCATAACCCGGTGGTTTCGGTTCCGCAGATGAATATGCTAAATTTCTCAAATTTCAGGAGGCATCTAAGCATCCTGAGTCAACATCGCTGGCCGAGTCGTAAACCTACTACATGTGTTCTTTCTTCGGCCTCCCAGTGGGTCATTGATTCTGGTGCCACAGATCACATGATAGGTAATCCAAACTCTTTTCCGAATTTACTAATCATCGTTCGTCCGTTACATTAGCAGATGGTTCTACCTCTCCGTTCTTAGTTTCGAACTATCCGTATTATACCAACTCTTCCTTAACTTTTGTGCTTCATCTACCCGCTTCTCCTTTAATCTTGTTTCTGTTAGCAAACTCACCCGTCTCTTAATCGTTCGTCTCATTTTTCCCCGATCATTTCGTTTTTTCAGATCTTACGATGAAGAAGATTATTGGTAAGGGCGTGAGTCGAGGCCTCTACATTTTCGACAATCCGATATCTCGACCCATAGCGTGTTCCAAAGACGTTGACTCATTTTGAAGCCCATTGTCGTTTAGGCCATCCCTCCGCACCTTTACTCAAGAAGTTATACCCTCAGTTTCATAGTATTTCGTCTTTTAATTGTGACTCATGTCAATTTGCTAAACACCATCGTTTGTCTTACATTCCTCGTACAAATAAAGGTAATAGGTTTGAGCTAGTTCATTCGGTGTTTGGGGACCATGTTTATTTCATCTAATGGATTTCGTTATTTTGTTACTTTTGTGGATGATTTCTCTCGTATGACTTGGCTATTTGTTTCACACTCATGTCCCTAAACGTTTTTGGTCTGACGCTGTATCTACTGCATGTTTACTAATTAATCGCATGCCTTCCATCGTTTTACAAAGATCGGACACCATACCGATTTTGTTTCCAAACAAACCCATGTTTCCTATCAACTCGTACATTTGGTGTACTTGTTTTGTTCATGATGTTCGTCCGCACGTGACAAAACTAGATTCTAAGTCTTTAAAATGTGTTTTTGGGTTACTCCCGTCTCCAAAAGGGTATAGATGTTTTTCCCCTTTGTTGAACAGTCTTAGTGTCAAAGTGATGCCACTTTCCATGAAACCATCCCGTTGTTCGACGACTCATCCTCACAACCTTCGCTCTAACGCAATCGATGAGGTGTTAGTTTATTTGTCTTCCGCTTCTCCTCCTCACGCCTCGGCCGCCATTGGTACACCCTAGACCACCAATTGCTCAAGTCATTCCAGACGGCTCCTCCTCCTCCCGATCCTGATCCCGCACCAAGATCGTCTTCGTCTCCGGATCCCACTACTCCTAATCTCGATTTGCCCGTTGCTTTCTTGAAAAGGTAGACGCCAATATACTTATCCCATTTCATCTTGGTGTTACGTATAATCAATTGTCTTCTACCTTGTTCTTTTATTGCTTCTCTTAATTGCATGCAAGTTCCAAAATCCGTCCACAGGCCTACTATCCAATCCCGATCGGCGGCAATGATTGTTGAAATGGATGCCTTAATCGAGAACGGTGTCAGGAGTCGAGAAAGGTGTTTTTCTCCCCAACGGAAGTATGTTCTAGATTTGTTAGCGTAAACCGGAAAATGGGAGCTAAACTCGCAACACTCACATGCCTCCAAATCATCAATTTACAAAGGAAGGTGATTCCTTTGACGATCCTAAAAAGTTATAGGAGATTAGTTGGAAAACTAAACTATCTTACAATAACACGATCCGATATTGCTTATTTTGTGACCACTTTAAGTCAATTCATGTCTTCTCCTAAAGTTCATCATTGGTCTGCCTTGGAGCAAATATTGTGCTACTTAAAAGGTGCTCCTCGACGTGGTATATTGTATCAGGATCATGGGCAATAATAATATTGAGTGTTTTTCTGATGCAGATTGGGCGAGTTCGAAGATTGATCGAAATCTACTATCTGGGTATTGTGTTTTTGTTGGTGGAAACTTGGTTCGTAGAAGAGTAAGAAACAAAATGTGGTATCACGATCGAGTCGAGTCGAATATCGAGCCATGGCTGAAGCTTTGTGTGAAGTAGTGTGGATTTCACAACTTCTGTCTGAGATTGGTTTTGGGGTTCCAGCTCCCTCCAAATTGTGGTGGGATAATCAAGTTGTGCTTCACATTGCCTCAAATCCGGTCTTTCATGAAAGAACCAAACACATTGAGATAGATTGTCACTTCGCTCATGAGAAAATTCAACAAAATCTGATTTCTAAACTTATGTGAAGGCGGGGAACAATTAGGGGACATCTTCACCAAGGCTCTCAATGGAGCTCGGGTCACATATATTTGTAACAAGTGGGTATGATAGATATATATGCTCCACTTGAGGGGGAGTATTATAGACATGTATTAGATATAGGATATTTTATGTTCTAGACTTCTACTTAGAATATGTTTTCTATTTTAACTATTTTTCTACTTTAACTAGAATAGGGTGATTTCTATTGTTATATAAGCTTGGTTTATCTATCAATAATACACACAAATATTCAGTTTCTCACAACTACAACCAACAATTTGAAGTTACTCTCCACAACTACTGTGAAAATGTAGTTGATTGGGGTTTAACATTGTTAAGGAGCAGCAACAAGCACGCCAGAATATGTACCTGATCTACCAGGCCAAAAACACTTCATAAGCTCCTCGACACGCTGTGGTACCACGTAAGCTCGCTTGGACTCATTAAACGGATGGCGACACAAAATTCGTTCGCCTGCCTGCAAATGATATTAGGTCAATTGACCAGAGGACACATGATGATCTCATAAATGAGCAAGCGAACAAGTAATGAAGAAAATTTTGTTCCAGTACTTTATGGAGTAAATGTTAAATACAATAAATACATAAAATTTAACTTCATATGTTATCAATTGACACTTGTATTATTGACGCATGTGATGCACAAAGATGTAATCTAAGATCCCTACATTATGTCAATGCAAAACGCCTGAGGTGGGTTCAATATATCATCATATCCAGAAAAGGTACATACACTAAATTTTATTTGAGATAAATTAAGATATTCAGTAAATTAAATAAATCATCCCAATAATGTGTTAGATTGCTTAATAGAAAGGAAGAGAATAGACGAATAATACAGAGAACTCCAAGGAGGATCGAGAAGCAGACAAATAAAAGAATACCTTAGGAGGTGGTTCATTTTCCCCTGTCATAAGGTCCACAAGAGAATAACCTTCCTTCCCATATAGTCTGTAACATCTTTTTTTTGCATGGAATGGAGACCTGAAATTAAAGCTAAATGAATGTCCATTATATAATTTAATGTGATATCAAGAGGTTTAATCAAACCTTTGAAACATCTTCTGAAAGTTTGATGCGAGGCTGATTATTTATTTCGACCAATTTGAAAACAACACCAAGGGCAGGTTGACCATAGCATGTAACCAAATGAGTTCCAATTCCAAATGCATCAATTTCATGACCCTGGCCAAAGGAGTAATGGATAACAACGCAGAATATACAATAAGCTTGGACATGCATAGCATCAATATGTTTTGCAATCAACATGAACAATAGTGTTCAAGACGATACTCTCAAGCATTGGCAATCTATCTCTTTCATTCATATATTACAATTATCTTTTCCCAGTGATGCAAGATTTTGGTAAATTTAAAATTTCAGATAATTGAAGCATCATAAAACAGCCTGGCCACCTAAAATTATTGAAACTCAGATTCACTTTCACCGCTTTCGGTTAGCACTGTCATTAAAAAAAATCTTGATTTCTAGAATTACTAGGTTTTCATGCTGGCTTCTGTCTCATTGTTGTCTTCACCTTCTCTAGAAATGGTTCTCATAGATACTGAAAGCATATTTCTTTTTCGAATTTGGTGCGTGAGGGTGGTGGTTGGGGGTGCAGGGTGTACAAGCGTATAGTTACCAAGCGTATAGTTGCCAACTGAAGAGTGTAGGTTAATATTTTGGGTAAATCTCACTTTGCCCCCCTATACTTATCTTGCATATCACTTTACCCCCTTGTACTCTCAATTGTATCACTTTACCTAGTGGCGGATCCAGGATTTTTAGAATGGGGTACAATAAATATTTAAAAAAAATTCACATAAACGTTGTTTAATATTTAAAATCGTACGGGGATTGAATGTAGCGCACGTGGTTTAATGCTTAATTTTCCAGGTATCCACCTGGGTTCGATCCCCACCGTACCCACCCCTATCAGGATTGTAATAAAAAAAATTAAAGTCGTAAAACAAAATATTGTTTAAATTTTTGCAAAAGTTGATTGTATATAGTAACAATACATAAAAGATTAATACACGTGCATAAAAGAACTAAATAAAGTAATTAAGAAAATAGGAGACAAGAAAAATTAGTTTTGGTAACATTATTGGTTTTATTAGATTTGTTTTTTTGGATTTTTTTTACAAATTATGCCATGTATTTTATTTATTCACGTTATTAAATCAAATTTTATTTTTTTTTAAATTTTATTGTGGGGATTTGTATTGTATTATTTAGATTTGCTAGTTATTTTTTAAAAATAGGGGTACAAATTTATTATTATTATTTTTTCAACTAAATATTATTGTTGGTTTTTTTTCAAATTGGGGGTACAACTGTACCCCCATCTTTGACTTTGCCCGACTTTGCCCTTCATACTCTCGATTAGTATCACCTTACCCCTTATACTTTTTGAATATTATTTTATATTCATACACTCAAAAAATGACCATATTACCCTTACCTATTAGTTTTAATAAAATAACAAAGTCATTTAAAAGTATTTACTATTAATAAACTTATTTTTTAAATTAAATTTCACAACTGATCAATTAATGCTTAATATTAAATTTATTTAAAATTTATTGTATTTTACATTTAGTTGCTAATTATTTAACTTTAATATCGTCCTATTATATAGTAATTTAATATGATATTTTCTATTAGGGAATACATTTATACTTTTAATTTTTACTCATGACAAACTTACAATTATATAATATATTAATTAACATTGTTTCTAAATTATAGTTATTTAATATGAAATATGTTAAATTTAATAAATAGCAAATAATTTTTTCAAAAACATTAATTATATGAATTTAATACAATTAATTAATTTAAAATAATAATAGGGACAATAGGTCTTTTAATAAAGAAATAGGATGATAAAATGATATTTTATTTTAATATTATAAGAGGGTAAAGTGATACTAATTAAGAGTATGAGGGGTAAAGTGATACAATTGAAAGTACAAGTGGGTAAAGTGATATTCAATGAGAATATAGGGGGGTAAAGTGAGATTTACCCTATATTTTACCCTTTATCTGTTTCTGTAAAATATGTCGTTCAATAACCTTTAAATTTTAATTGATTAGTTCATTCAATATTCTCTGTTATTAGTTAGCATGCCTTTGATGTCAAAACAATAAAAGCAAGTTCTCAGAAAAATAAATTAAAGTAATCGTGTCTGTAACATTAAGTAATTTCTTGTGGAACCATGGCATACAAGTAAATAGTAAAATTGCCAGAAGAGCTGAAAGATTACTAGTGAGGTAAACGCAACAGGCAATAACAAACAGGCAAACAATCACGTGACCAATTAATGAATGAAGCCAATGGTAAGCACAACTCATCTGAACCCAAAGTTCACGGAGATGCATACTTGTGTCATGTTGAAACTCAAGATTTAAGATGCGATATGATTAACGTATGAAAAGTTGTTATCTAAGCCTTCACCTGTTTGTTCAACGCATCCAAAGTTACTTCATTGAGGTCGTTACTTGCTGTAATGCTTGTCTTCCCAAAATCTAGCACACCGAATTCCTTTTCAATAGCCTGAAAAATCTTCGTGACTCGCATGACAGGTAGGCTAGATCACCAGAGTCCAGTCTAATACCTACTGCTTTATACCTGCAATAAAACGTCTTAGGAAAACGGTATCAAAAGAAAATAAATTACTACAGTCAAGGTGAAGCCAGGTTACAACAATTAATTGAACATAATTGTTTGACAGTAAATAGAAGTACTAAAAAGAGAAGATTAGACTATGAAATTTGCTTGGACGGTACACAAAGCCATTAGACCCTATATACTCTTACATGCACGTACATATGTGCATGTATCAGTTGCTGATCCAACAGTTCCCAATAGCCGTAGGATGTTCGTATATTTCAAAAGCAGGCTTCTACAAGCTAATTTTGTGCATCTAAAATTACCCATTGTAAGCCTACAGCAATCGGGCAAATCTCAAAATAATGGATGTAGGTAGCTTTCTTAAGCAATATCAACCCAACGAGCTAGCATACATATGATTTACTACATAAAAGTACCACTACAGGAAGCCTTTTGGACGTACCCCAGATCATTTAGAGCCAGAGCAACTGCACAAAAATTAGGAACACCGCTTCTCATGACCTGTTCACATGGATTATAAAAGGCCCATCAACAACAAGAATAGAAACCAATAAGAGATGGACATCGCGTACATGCAGATAAAGCAAGTAAAATTTACAAGAACCATGGAACTTTATAGTAAGATACACCATCTGGATTGTAATGTGTTAGAGCAAACAATTTTATTTTGTTTATGTCGTATTGCACACTAAAGATAAAGTAAATACGGTAATAGAAGTTCAATTAAATAGAACTAATGAATAAAGGACCTCAGAATAACTACCAAGATGAAACACTTAAAAGATTCCAGAAAGAACTCAAACCAGACTTCACATATTTTTATATTTTTGACATTTTTAAATGTTCAATTCTTAATTAATCCTTTAGAGATCCTTGAGTGATGAGTGAATTAGTAAAGATTAGTGATTATTATGTGGACTCCAATAGCCCATGTAATAGTTATAGAAAGCATTAGATTCTAGAAATTTATTCATATGATGATTTTCATGTTGACAAGTTAGCAACCCTTTATTCAAACAGAACTTGAAACTGCTTGCAATTAATCCGTATGCCTGAATTATCATTTCCCAGTAATTATGTAGTTCAGGAAAATTGAACTTTCTCACTAGACATGAATATTATAAGCAATGACAAACACCGCTGAACTATTAAAATTTCACTTACATCATATGTGTCAACAAGGGCCAAAAAGTTCTTCGGAAAGGCAAGAGCATATGAGACAAAAGCAGCTAACTCACTCTGGTTTGTTTCACCAAAAATTCCACCTAATACATGTGAACGCTGAACAGATACAAAAATTGGATCAACAACAATATTAACAATTATTCTCAATACATACCAATATGTGTAGAAGCATGCAAATAAAGTTCAAAGATCAGAAGGACCTCTGAAGCTTTTTCTTAATGTTCCATGTATCCAACTTCATCAGACTAGATTATCAGAGCTACTAAGAAACGAAAACTTCCTATGCTAAACAAGATAAATATACATTTCCAACATGATTATGTTAAAAATGGTCATATTTTCTAATAAAAACTAGAACATTGGAGAAGTCTATCGTTTTATTTGTTTTCTTTCATTTGTGTTTTAACAAAGAATAAATAGAAAGTACTCCTAATCTCAAGAATGCAAGTCCTGGGTAACTCAATTAAATAAAGCACTGACAGCTCGACATATAGCATTCTTTAACCCAATCAAAGCTGAGCTCAACTACAATGAGATTATTGGTCTATTATCTGGTTAGGTCTTGAGCTGAATGATATCAGCTCCTTGCTTGCACAAAGAGGTAACTTCTCTCTGAGGAGTGCACAGTAATAGGACATTGCAAAATAATTTGCACAAAAAAATAACTAAAAGTTCACACTTCTTGCCTAGTGCATCAAGGATATCAAGATTCAAAAACCTCCTAACATTTAGAAATGTGTATATAGAAGAATTTGCAAAAAAAAAAAGGATATTTATAAAAACTTGCAGATATAGTCAAGATTGAACAAATGATTCAACTTTGATCTTTAAACAATGGTGAATTCAGCATTTGTCTGTGTGGTGGCGAAGACAAGAAGGATGTGAAAAATCAATACTGAATGGGGCAAAGAAAGCATAAACTGTAAAGCAGTGAAGAACAATTAATCACACCTTTAATTTGCTTAACCATGCCTGCACCGAACTAATAAAATCCTCGCAAACATTTGAGCCATCACAACTCTGAAGTGATTTCTCAGTAATCTCATCAGGGCTCTGCAAAATCACTTGACTGAGTAAGATCATTGATAAAGTCATGGAGCCCAGCAGTGAGAGGGGGCGAGAGAATTTGGATAATAAGAAGCTGTGATTAGCAATAAGATGAGTAGATAACCAGTTTATATTGCTAGATCTGTTTTACTATGCAGGTATCAAGTATTCATATTATATATCATAAGTAGACTCATCTACAGGCATCCCAAATAAACCACAATGCCGTTCCGTGATTTGAAGTGCAAATGATATTTGTTGTCCAGACAAACAATCAGTTCCAAAACCTATTGATCATGTCCCAGTTCCTATACAATAAGAGAACAGATTTTCCTTTTGATCCAGAACATAAGAGAACAGATTTTCCTTTTTGGAAAATCGGATTACACAAATAGAATGGCAATATTCTTTCAATAATGTTGTTAGAAGGGGAAAAAAAAAAGATAAACTCAAATTTTCAATTTTACTTCTCTTTAGATGTAAAATTTTTCTTCTACGCTACTCATCCCAAAAAATTTAAAATATTATGAAGGCACACTGACAAATCACAATCGCCAAAAAAAGATATATAAATCATCTAAACCACTTTAAAGATCATCTTCAGATCCTGATAAACCTGTATTTTATAATAAAGCAGCTTACATAATGCAAATAAAGAGAAAATATAGAATAATTGTAAGTTGCAACAAAAGCTGACATCTGTCAGAGCATTGGAGTACATGTTCTGCTTCGGCCAAAAACAATTTTTGGCATAGAATACGTATTGTACCTACCATAAATGAGCTGACAAAGGCATGAGAATGTGTTCCGCGAAGTGGTATTCCAAATAATTTCCCAGCAGCAACGTTGCTGTTAATACCCAAAAGCAAACACATGGATAAATATTACTGCTGAATTATATGATTAACAATGTTTGTGAGAAGAAAAGGAGAAATGTAAGGGTCTTGTTGTATTCCTATGTTAATTGGACGAGATAGGTTCTAAAACTACTCTTCAAATTTTTTATTTTTCTTGTCAAACGAAATTAAAAAAATCCAGAAAGCCACAAATAGCTAGTGAACAACATTGTTAATGCCTCAGCAGGAAGTTTAGGGATTTACCTTTAACATTTAACAGAATATAATGTTCCTCATGCCTCAATTCTTTATTAGAACATAAAAGTACAAAGCAACACGTATATAGATGAATATACTTTTGATTTTGTTGGCAATATTATTTCCAGCATTGTACAATGCATTATCTAAAACAAACTCAGTTTAAAAAGGAGGCAATAATTCCTCCTGAATAAAAAATGATGACTTTTGGAAATTTGTTGTTAAATTTGACAGAGAAAATTTTTTCCTTACATGTCGACATAATTCAGGTTTCATGCTAATGCGTTGAACTACGTCCGCATGTAAAATCAGAATTTCTTTTTCCCATTAAACTATTGTATTATGACAAGAAAAATTCAACTAACATCTCATTAAGTTTTTTAAAAAATATATGACATATTGTAGGACAAATAAGAGTAGAATACTAATGCTACTGAGACAAAATATGTATATTTTGGCGTAAATTATTCCATGACATCCGTTAACGTTCGGTGTGGGTCAGTTTTTCGGTTCTTTGTAGCCTATATTTTTCCATAAATATGCTACTCCACAATACGCTGTTTCATAAGTCAATATTCCATAAAAGGGAGGGAAAATCAGAATATATGTATATATATTCCCAAAGTCAAGAAATTGTTAGGCCGTTTGGTAGTTTTACAGCGTTAATTGAGAGTTAATTAAAGCAAAGTTTGCGAGGTAATTTTAAAATTTAAACTTTAAATTAAATATTTTAAGAAAGAGGTGGGCTGGGCCCCCCCAACCCAGCGCATGGCCCAAACAGGCCAGCCCGTTGAGGCCCCCTTCCAAGGGGGCTAGTATATTTCCAGCCCAACCCATTTATTAGGCGGGGTAGGCCCACTTTGACAACTCTACCAGCAATTCAGTCATTTGATCAGAAAACACACCTGGGAACTGGGCATAAAATTTTGGTGTTATGAGACAAAGATTGCTTAAGATCTCTGTCTAAAATAAACAAGTAATTTTGAATCAATGTCCTATTGTCTAGTGCACAGCCTACATCATACTGGTTGATTCACACTTAACTAATCTGGATGTCCTGTAGTCCACGTTATTTCTGAACTCGTGAGTCTTGTCGAGTACAAAACCAAGAAAGAAATATTACCCGAATACACAAAAATAGTTGCAGAACAATACCATTTTTGTGTCTGAATATCTAGGATTTTTAAACGGCAACAAAATTATTAAAAACTAAAAATATTGTTTAAATACAGAATATTTGAGTAACAAGTAATACAACTTATATGCAGATCAGTGGATATTTGAGAGTTCTGGTAGATACTTACAAATATATGTACTCTAAAATCAATTCTATCGAAAGATGACTTTGTTCAAAATTAGCATGATGCTCATAAGACATCAGAGTTTTATATTTACGGAAATTATACAGTTGTGTTAATTGCTTTAGTAAATATTATACAATCATCTATAATTGGCTATTCTTAAATCAGTTATAATTAGTATACGACAAAATTGCATATCTATGTCAAGGATTTATTTAAGTTGGTATTTTCATGACCAAAATGTTAGACCAGTTCAATTCCTGGTGAACCAGAGACCATATCATCAAATGGCCAATTTGATCTCTGTACATATTTCAGTAACTAAAAGTAAAATAAAGAGTGACAAGAAGCACTAAATCACCTTGACAGAACTTTAAAAGGAAACCCATCAATGGAACATGAAATCTACCTTGTTGCATCAAATCCTCCCATATAGCAATACTTTGACGCACTTATACCTCCATCAGGGCCCTGCATCAAGATGAGACAAACTATAACAAAGATTATTACTACAAATGGAATAAGATGGGCAAACAATATTACCTGTGCTCGCCGAAGCCCAAATTCAAGAAGAAGTTTGACTTCCCAGCAACAAAACGATGCCTTGCCGCATTCGTAGCAACTAACGACGCATAATTTATGAGATTAACAAATGAGGTTTCAAGCAGTTGAACCACCTTAAAGACAACAAATGGTAAGATGAATGATGATCTAAATAAACGGTATAGGGATTGAACGATACTTGTGTAAAACTCTCCAAAAGGTACTTACAGCTACTGGGCCTTCAATTCTCATCAATGGTATCTTCGAAACACAACAAATCCTTCGGAAATAGCATGTATCTCCACACTGGAACAATCTATTGCACGAAGGTAGTCATAGAAGCCAACCTAGAGTCAAACATTGATTAGCCCAACATTTCTGAACTATAGATCAGCATGTCATGGGAAAAATACTTCAGCTCTTATATCATATATTCCTGTGTTCTGCCTAGAACAAGACAATCAACTTTGGAGACAACATAATAAATTAAAACATAACCAGGTTCTTCTGTTAATCAAATAGTTCATACAATTTCATTAGTCAGTAAACATATTACTGACGGAAATATATAAAAGAAACTAAACCAAATAGAGACCATATAGTGGAAACATACTTTACTACGATTCATAATACGTAATTTGAAAACACTGGCCTTGTTGCTTCCCTTCATATCAAAGTGCAATAGTATATTGAATTTTGATTATATAAGAATGAGTGATTAACTGTACTCATTGGTTCAAAAAACCACATGCAGAGTATCAAGGCATCTAAGCTTCTTAGAAACCACAAAAAATCGTGTAACATCTTGACCAACTGCATATATTACATAGAAGCCTCAACTCCTAGTAAGCATACATGCAGTTCTTTTATATTTGTTTGCACACAATCAGGTACTTTTTCCAACATAAAGCATTAAGTTTTCTGCTCTTGCAGTCTTCTATGCTTTCCACCTGAATAGGGGGCTAAAAAGTAACTTTTCCACGAAGGACATGTATAACTAGCAGTTGATATTTTAACACAAATATTTTGATCAGTTTGGCTCAGAGTCTATTACCTCGCATGATGAAGGTAAGGACGCTTTGATAAAAGCAATCTCATCTTCTGTAAATCTAAAGTTAGCAATTAACTTTATGCACTCTTCCAGACCAGCAAAAACTGTGTATTCCCCCCCAAAGGGATTTCTCCGAAAATACAAATCAAACCTGAAAGAGAAGATAATGTTACAAATGGGAAACTGTTCGAACATAAATGATTACATATGTTTCTTAATCTTTAGCGTAGAGAAAGCGTTGCTGACCAGTCCCACTAAAGCCAAAATTCTTACTATTGAAATCTGATTCAAAAACTATAATCCTGCAAGTCCAACTTGAATATTTATCACAATTTTGTGAACTGTGGTAAGATCAGGCACAAAAGATGTTAGCACTCAACTTTCTTTGTCGTATAACCCAAGTTTTACTCTTATTAAACTTTAATCGCAATTCGTTGGCTTTTTCTTGACCAGTACACCTTAATATCTACAAAACTAACCACCTGAAGAGGAAATGTAGTATTTTGAATCAGTTAAGTACTACAACCGATCAAAGAATGAGGAAACATCCGCTCTTTAACTTTCCATGATTAAAGAATATCATAATTTCCAATACGTACGGAAGCCATAATAATCGCTAAATTGGAGTGGGAAGATATGGAGTCTCTTTTCATTTAAAAACTAAATTTGAATATGACAATTTGCATGACAGACTTTACCTGATCAATACTCTACCAAGCAATTGATAATTGTTAAGAGAATGCAACAACTTAAACCAAGTTCGGTTAGGTCAATATTAACAAACACTTCACGACTCAAGACTCGGTTAATAACTACTGGTTTCCTTTCACTTACTAAGAAGTTACACTCAAATTGCCATCTCTCTCATAACCGATTCAGCAGAATTGCCTTCAGCAAAGCTTCACAATAAAACAATATTTCCGCGGATGAAGAATTAATACTCAAATAACACCAAGTGATTCAATTGAAATCACAGGCTTAAGAGAAAAAAATGTCTTCCAAAAATCAAGGCTCTCTAGTTTTCTCCCAAAAAACAGAATAAAAAATTGTCTGCGATTATATACAACAATCCAGCATGCCAAATTTCAGAGCAACGCACATAACACATACGCAGTCGCATAATTCAACTCATAAATAAACATGCAACGAGTTGCCTTATCAACAGAAAATTTTATCAAGGAAAGGAAAAAACGAAGAAGAAAACAATTACACGGCGCGTTCATTGTGCTTGCCGGCTTTCCAGTAAGCATAAGCCATGGTGAACTGATAGAGATCCGTCAATAAAGGTGTCACCATTGGATTGGTGGGACCATCGATGCCGCCTGCCGGTTTTTCTCCTTTCTTCGGCCCGTTCGCCACCGCCGCTGCCGCCGCCATTTTTATTCTATCCAATTTTTTTTTCGAGTGTTTTATTTTATCCAATTTAATCCAATCCGATTCGAGAAACTCCGTTCTTTTATATACACACACACTAAAAGTGGGTATCTGCGCGTCCAAACGCCGCCGAAAAGGGGGTGACGGTTAAGAAACGAAGGGCATTCAATTTATTTCTCTCTCTCTCCAAGAAATATTACGAATGTATGAATAAACAAATAAATGGTGGCAATGGTGAGAGATTAAGGGAGTGATTGTTTGATCTTTCGTTACGCTCATTTTTATTTTTAGAGTGAATAGTGTTAAAAAATTATTTTAAGAAAATGAGAATGAAATTTGAGAGTGTGATTGGATATAAGATGAAAATGTGATGATGATAGTTGATGTGATAGTTTTTTTAGTATAATAGTGATTAGATGTGATTGGTGATTTGAAAAATAAAAAAGTAAATAATTTATTTGTGATATGATTGTATAATAATGATAATTGATGTGATATTTTTTTATTTAAATTATAATTGGATGTGATTAATGATTTGAAAAATGAGTAAAGTGAATAGTATATTTTTAAAAAAAACTCACAAGCAATCACATGTTCCTTCAAAATTTTATCCAAAAAGTGGAAGGGGTGAAATTTTTTTCATAGGCAAGCACTCCCATTGCATCAATCCAACTCAGCCGAGCTTTTGAGAGTTTAACTTGTCTCATTTATTATCGAGTCTGAATTTATCGAGTATATTAATGGCTCACGAATTTCTTCCAACGTAAATTAACTTAGTAAATATCAATTATAAATTAAATTATTTTTAAATTTATTATAAAAAATAAAATTATATATTTCTAAATGCATAATATATCTATTAAAATATATAATTTTATTCAAACAAATAAATTTATTTAATTTTTTTATATTTATCATTATCATAAGTAAATGTATAAAAATTAAAACAAAAGACAAACTATTAGTTTAATTTCTACAAGCTTATTAACGAGTTTGTTCACGAGTTTATTAATGAATATGCTCACGAGCTAACGAGTCTGCTCACGCTTTACTAACGAGTCTGCACACGAGCTAACGAGTCGAATATCTCTAAGCTTGAGTTTGATTCATTTATTTTAACTGAGACTCACTAAATAAATTCAAACGAATTTTTATCGAGTCGAATTTCGAATAGCTCACGAGCGGCTTCATTCATTTACAGCCCTACTTTTAAGTAAACAAAAACAAATAGATAAATAAATAAACCTTTCCTCAAAAAAAAGATAAATAAATAAACTTGCGTCTATTTGGGGCACGAAGATAGTCATTTGGAGTCTTTGAAAGCACACGCCAATGTAGAGATGTGTCACATGACTATGAATTATCTTTAAGAATGCAATATGTTAGGTCCAAATTTAAACTTATCTCGGACACATTACACAGTAAATGTAATTTTTAAGTTGGTTGAGCTTTTAAGTTATTCAAAATATTTTAGGATGTTTTAGAGTTTACAAGCTTTTCAAAAGTGTTTGGTAATTTTTTTTAGAAAAGTTCTTATCGACTTCCAAAATAAGATGTTATGAGCTTATCTTTTTAGGGGGCTCTTATTTTCAAAATAAGATCTAATTTTAACAACTTCCTTTGATTTTCATCATTTTATCACATACTTGTTATTATTATGTAACGTCCTATTATTTTAATTTATCTAAACACTTCAACAATTTGTAAAATAAGATATAACATCTTATAAACTCTAAAACATCTTAATGTTGTGGATCTTTTAAATAAGTTCAGTCAAATGTCATCTTAGAAAGGTGGGTCTTTATTTTTCACATTTACACCTATTTAGTTCCGAATATGTCTTGCTTAAAATTTTTATTGATTTTTATCTTAATATATATGTATATATAATATAATAGTATATTTCATATGATAAAATTATAAATGGATCTAACATGTGATCCAGCACAAGTGTCTAGTGTTTTTTTTTTTTTACTCGTGAATACATTCAAAATCTCCTTGATATTAAGGAATTAATACGGATTGGGAGAAATTAGAGAAAACTTGATTATTGTTTTTTTTAGTTTCTTTTGATCACTGATTGGAATCATTAAATATTCAAAATGGCAACAACATGAAAAGAAATCAAATAAAAGAGATTCACGAAATAAAGAAATAAAATGAGATGGAATCACGAAATAAAATAAAACAAAATGAAAGGGAATCGCGAAATATAAAAGGAAACAAAATTGAAGGGAATGATGAAATAAAAGCACCCGACGCTTTTGGTGTGATGAATTTAGGGTCTTAGCAAACTCATCTCAAACACTCCTTGTTACAAATTTATCATGTATAGACTATAGAGTTTTGTTATATTTGCTATATTTTAATATTAATATTTTTTTAATATTGTGGATAGTGATATTTTTATTAATATTGTCATGGGCGGAGCCAGGACAACTGGTAAGGGGGGCCAAGAGTAGGGGTGTCAATCTTGTCGTATTTCATGTTTGATGGTCATGTTCTGACACAGGTATTATAGGTCTGATACGAACCCGAACACGACCCGTTCAATTATTTGTGTGAAGATACACAACACGAACACGACCCGCTTATGACACGGATAACTCGACACGACACAAAATAAACTATATAATTTAAAGTTGACACGAAAAAAAATAAAAAAATAGAGAAAAAAATTAAAATTACAAATAAAAAATACATTAAATATTAAAAAAATATTAAATTCATGCTAAGTTCGTGCCGGGTTATTGTATCGTGCCAGAAATTGACACCTCTAATCAAGAGTAAAAAACAAAAAATGACATTTATGTATATATACAAGATAATAAAGTTTATATATATTACATTTGTATCAAAAGAATATATTAATATTCATTAGTAATTTTTTACAAAATGCATCATTAAATCCTTAACTTGTTTAGAGTCTCTTCACTACAACATAAATGATATTAGGTAATACCCAAAAAAATGTTACCTAATGGCCATAAAATGATACTATAGACCCCGTGCTACCTATAGTGTAAGGTATCCTTTTATTATCTTTTAGTGACATTTTTTTCTAAGTGTTACATTAAGTTCTCTATTGGTAACACTTTGAAGCAATATTTGTAAAGTATTACATATGAATCTTATGTAACACTTTTTTATAGCACTTCGTAGAAATACTTTTTTTTGTCACCAAGTAGATTCGAACTCACGACATGTTATGTGTGAAAGTGACAATTTGCCACTAAGCTAAGTTGATTCTTATTACAACTTTTGCTTTATTTTATATATACACATACACACACACACACACACACACACACACACACACACACATATATATATATATATATTAAAATTGTATAAAAATTATATAATATGTATATATATAATATTTTATATAATAATGATTGTATGATATAATATATGTATTAAATTATATTATACACTGTATATATCAAATTTTATATTATATAGTATATAGTTTGAAAATCATATTATGTTATATATTAAAGGACACAAAAATTTAAAATATCAAAAATATATAAAATGAATTTATCGATTGATCAATATGCAATTGGTAATTACCGACAACATCAATTTTCATTGGTAAACTTGTTTTTAAAAAGTAAAAAAAAATATTAACGATGAAATTGATCTCCGTTTGTAAAATTAAAATAATAATAATAATAATAATAATAAAATACATACATGTGCATTTTCTGTCGGTATTACGACGTAATTAATTACCTCCATAAAAGATAAAAAATAAAAGTAAACTAAAATACTCTATAAAAAGAAAATAAAAATTCAGTAAAAAAAATAGGGTACATGATGTCTACAATTTTTAGGTTTGGTGATTTTTTTTGTCTTCACCTATTTTGTGACATCAATTAATTAAATAAATTATTGGCATGATTTAATGATAGTTATATAATTTTGTGTTACTAAAATATAGCCTAAAAAGTGTTACAATTAATAAAATATAGTGTTGCCAAAAGTGCTTCTTAAATAAAGTGATACCTATTTGCGTTACAAAAGAAATAACAAAAAAAAGTGATACTTAAAAAGTGTTACTTATTTAAAAGTGTTACATATAAGTGTTACACATTGATAAAGTGCTACAAAAGTATTACATAAATATTATAATGTAAAAAGTGTTACAAATATATGATACCTATGTACCTTATGTAAAAAATACTACAAAATTTGTGTTAACTAATGTCACTTATGTTGTAGTGTTTTTGCATATCACGAAAACTATCTACAATTCAATTTATCTTTTTTTATAAGTTTATTTTCAGTATATATTAGCAAATAATTATGAGAAACCCATTTTTTGATTAATATAAAATATAATTTTAAGATGATAATAAGATAAAATAAGACCCACAAAACCTCCAATTTAACTTACTAAAATTCATGTAATAATTTTTATCCAACAAAATTATGAGGGGGGCCAAAATACTAAATAATAAAAATATAGGCACTAAAAAGACAAAAAAAGGAAAAATTTGGGGGGAGGGGGACCAGAGCCCCCTGAGCCACCATGTGGCTCCACCCCTGAATACTGTGGATAGTAAGGTGAAATGCACGCACTCATATAACAGAATCTGGCGGGCAGGTGACTGGTCCTTATAAAGTTTCGAATGAACTAATATAACAAACCTTATTTAGGGTGTCACGAATTTATGTTGTTTTCCCTAATAACTAAAATGGGCAGGAAAAATCAATCAAATTGAGCTACCCGACTATAATTTGTCCTTAGTTCATAATAGAAAGAAATGAGTTTATAGTGTGTAAGTTGTAACAGAACAGTGTAAGATCAATCCTATTCAAAATGTCAAAAGATAACATCAATTTTCCTGATCTAAAGTGCAATGTCTTGTCGCAAAATTCAAACATGGTAGCAAACATCTATTTGGTTTTGTCCATTGTGACACACACCCAAAGTCCATCCAAAATTATTACAGTGTATTCACGCAGAAAATGTGACAAGCTTTAATTACTTGATTATTCACTTCAACATTGTAGATCGATAAATACTTGTCTATATCACATATGGTCAGATTTGAATTTGGTTGAGTTCAAATACGATGGAAAATAAAAGTTCAAGAAAACTAATTGAATATTTTATCATAGTTGAATCACTTATACTTTTCAAATCTTTTATTTTATCCAATTCATCACAATGGAAGGGAATTTGATACACAATCCAAATCCTTCTTTTTATAGTGTTTATACTCGCACTTACTAGTATATTTTTTTAACATTTTTTTTTATTTTATTTTGAAGTAAGATCCATTATAATGCTTTTGTGGCGGATGATTCTCCGCATCCACCTTCTGGTTTTTTAAAATGAAAATAGTAGTATCCTCACGGGGTGCTGAGTTGGTGGAGTATTTAAGCATAGGGCTAATTTACGAGTTCTATCCCCTACCAATACTTTGACTCGCTTATTGCGGACATATAGCGATATTGAATCCCCATCACAAAAATAAAATAAAAATGAAATAAAATAAAGAGAGACTTGTGGAGTGTGAACCCAACGAAAAGGAAACTAATTAATGCCACTTATAGGAAATACATAGGTCGTACGCCCTCTTAGCACTTATTTAAGAATCAAGACTGAATTGATTTGAATAAAGTGTAAACCTAAAATCATGTTAGACTAAAGACCCATATTAGAAGATCAAAGAAGCTCACATTGGTCCCCTCTTTATTTGAATTGAAGTGGCTCATTTCGTGCCAAAGAGGCCTATATGCGAAAAAGAATTAATTTTACTTTTCCATCTAGCTATTCTAGGAGTCTAGGTAACAGGGAAATAAAATGATATCCGAATGCCTAAGAAATACTAGGGAAAAAGTAACTTCAATTTGGGTGGGTGGTTGTATGGATTGATGGTATTTTCTTTTTATTTAGAGGGTGTTTGCCTATAAGCTTTTATCTATATCTAATAAGTTATTTTAGGAGCTTATAAGATGTTAGATCTTGTTTTAAAAATAAGTTGTCTGAGTGTTTAGATAAAATAAGATAGTTGAGCTTAGAAGCTGTTTGTACATCTTATAAATTATTAAGTATATTTTTGTCTTTTGAATGTTTAAAATAAGGAGCTTATAATCTCTTTTAAAAAAAGTTGGGATGTAGGTACTTTTTTTTAGGAGTTTATAAGCTCTCTAATAGCTTTTTTTTAGAGCTTATAAGCTCTTTTGGAAAAAAATTACCAAACACATTTGAAGAGCTTATAAGCTCTTAAACATCTTATAAGTTATTTTTAAGAGCTTATAAGCTCAGCCAAACACCCTCTTAATATTAATGTATTTCTTACGAAATCCGACTGCAAATGAAAATCATAATATCCTTTTTTTTAAAGAATTTTAAGAACAATTTTTTTTAATGTATGAGAGGGGTGATGGAAACCGTACCCTTGACCTCTGGTCTAGGCTTGAAAGTCTTAACCACAGAACCATTTTCTGATTCCCAATTTTAAGAACTATTTTAGTTTATTGGAGAAGATTTTTATATATAATTCACAAATAAAGTTTGTACTTTTATTATATATTTTAGGATTCACAAAAAACAATTCACAAAAATACTAGAAATTATTATTTGAGAAAAAGGAGATGTGTCCTATGTCAACTGAAGTTAAATTCTACTTTATTAAAGAACAAAAAACAAAATTAGCTCTCATGGGGTGTGAAGTGGAGTGTGATGATTTCAGATCTTATGTTCAAATCTCTATATTTGCATCACTTAGTTGAGTCTGTCACACAAAACGTGCCCGATATGATTTACTTCTTATAATACTTGAACACATAATGCTATATTTTAATAAATATTACTATTTTAATATGATCAAAAATTATTTATAAACATTTATTGAATATCATATCAAAAATAAGAATCTTAATAATTTATGAATATATTTGATGTGGCACTGGGTGACATGCGTTCGCCCAATAAGTATTGTCTGGTCTGAGCTTAAAGGATTTATCCTAGAAAAAACATCTCTTGGAGGTGAGAGGTTTGACCCTTGCTTATAAGTCACGGTCAACTCGCATGTCCATTTGATGTGTGATGTATCTCTCCCATCAATACTAATTACTATCAAATAGTTATGTTTTAGTTATGTGCAGTGGCGGAACTAAGGGGGACCCCCCCCCCCAAAAAAAAAAAATCCAAACCCCCTCCCCCCAAATTTTATAAAAACTTCAAATAATTATCTTTTACAATAGAAAAAGTCATTATGATTATTATATGATTTTTCAATATTAAATTTTAAACTCAGCCGGATCTTTTGCCCCCCAAAGTCGGAATCATGCGTCTGGCACTGGTTATGTGCATGATAATTATAAGTTAAACAATATGGAAACACATAAAAAACTATTCTTACATAATTTCTAAATAAGTACAAAACATTCTTTTCATTCGCAGTTTATCCGTACATCCACAAATTTATAAACTATCTTTTTTTTTCTCGAAACGATAGCAATTTCATAAAATCTCCCAATGAGTCAAAATATTCATTACAACCCATTCCTTTTGAAATGGGAAAGGATTAGAAATGGCCTAATTTTAAAGCACATGTACAACATTAGCCTTCTTATTCAAAATGTTCAAAAATAGCCCTTTCACTTATTTTAACCCCAAAATACCCCTTATATTGAATTAAAGGAAAACTAATGGTTTTTAAAGGTTTTAGGGGCCGCAAAATGGTATCAGAGCCTAGGTTTATTAAGAACTTTTAGTTAAATTTATTATATTTATGTAATTAACAATTGGTGAGGAGAAATTACTCCGAGAATATGGATTTGGACAATTGTCCAAGATGTACACCTTACAGGACTTAACGTCAAATTTTGACGATGTACGCACAAGATCACCAAGACAAGATAGCATATTGGCAAAACCAATATGATGAAAAGGAACGGACAGAGGCCGATAGGGAAACCTTGAGACACTGCCAAAAGAAAGTGGCATATTATTTGAGTTTCTTAACAGTAAACCAGATAATATATGTCGATCTGATGAATCATCAAGAAGGAGTCCATGAAAATGCATATCAGAATCATGATTCCTGATGGAGTACCAGAATGGAGCGAGATACTTCCGGATACATCTAAGATCTCAAAGGATATTAGAGAAGTCCAAAAGACGGTACAGAATTATGGCAACCGCCATATTCATTTACCAGCACAAGTTCATCAGATCCACAACCAGATGGAGTCGATGGTGAAATGTCAGAAGGAAACTCTTGAAATCCTTCATGATATTCAGAAACGAGTCAAGAACCTGGAGGACAGACCGAGTTCATCCGGAGGAAAGAAACGTATTGATTTCGGGATAGTTCCCTATTTACACTAAAAAGGGAAACCAACCGAAGTTATACGAAAAATGACAGATGATGAAAAGCTCATCGCTATCATCAAAGGAAAATCCGTCACACATTAAAAAGTGATGGATAGGGAAAAAATGAATCTTAAAGATCTACATTACCTTGCGGAATCCTTCGCATGATTAGGAATTGTAGACTTAAAGATGAACACAGGAGATGAAACAACATTGGTTACCTATGACGCAGCAGGTAGACCAATTCCACCTACACCACCACCATTAAATCCCAACGTAGAAGAAAGTGCGGGCTCAAATCATGGAACCCGGGATGAGAGGATGCATCAAGTTGGAGATTTTTACCACATGAGATGAACCACTTTCAGGAATAGGAGCTCGACAACCTCTTGCAGGAACTCGACAACCTTCTAGAAGGTCAAATGTTTATCAAACGCCTTATGGAAGATCGCATCTCGACCCAATACATCCATATGGGTTGATGTTAAATCTGGATATCCCAGATTTTAAAAATAGAGAAGTTCTCATTGATGAATGGGCTTCAGCTATGAGGATTGCAGCAGGAACCCTCGATCTTACAAAGGATTCATTCATTTTACCCCTTGAAATGAGTCTTGAGGGATTTGTAAAGATCACATGGGATATGACCGATGCAAGTACGAAGAGCGCCGTCACATCAGGAGAATCACTAAAAGGAATTGTCGATGATATGACACAGTTATTCAAAATCCAATTTATCAGCACATGTTACTTTGAGGGATTAGAGGATGAAAAAATAAAAAGATATAAACAAACCCTCTATAGCCTTGAGTTACATGATATTTGTCATATTAACGAATATATCAAGTTGTTCACTGAATACCGGTGGAAATTCAAGATTGGAGATAGAGAAGCTTCATAGATATTCTTTGCAAAAATTTCAAGTCCCTGGAGAGAAATGCTAATAAGGAAATACAAGGATGGAGCAGAATTAGATACTGTGGCTAGAAGAATATTTTTCTTAAAGGCCAAGTTATCTGAATGGTGTTACCAAGCATCATTGTACCGGAATTACAAGAGATTACGAGGAATTAACAAAGTAGTTCCTCTATGTTGCGTAGACGATGATATCCCAACAGTTGTGGGAGGTCAACCAAGGCGGCACAAGAAGAAGAAGGATAGAAGTCATCCATACCGCCGAGGAAGCAGCAGCAAAAGAAGCAGGTCTTCATGGAGACCTAGAAGGTTCTGGTCAAAACAAAAGGCTCAAAGTTACAAATCAGGGCAAAGACCAGCACCAAGCAGGAGTAGAGCCTCATCATTAGGTTATAATCAAGCAAGTACCAGCAGAACCCCATGGAGAAGAACTTTCAGGCGAGCTTATACCACAGCTAATGAAAGTTTCAAAGATTGTAATTGCTGGACATGCGGAGCAAGAGGGCATATCTCAACGGATTGCCCAGATAATAAAAAACGAGGAGTTAGACAGTTCGAAGCTACCCCAGAAATCGAAGAAGCTGTCTATTATCAGGATTTAATACATGTGTATCAGTTTGAGGATATTCCCTCAGATGAAAGCATCTATGAAGAAGGGATCTATTCTGACGATGGAAGTAAATCTAGTTCAGAATCAGAGTGAAAAAGAAATTCTTCAACAGACGGTTAGGGAGGATATGTCAGGATTCCTCTCTCACACTACGGTGTCTCATAAGACTCTTATGAGAATTATGAAGGAAGATCCAAAGCTTCAAATCTATGATGGATTTACAATCAGAGCGATGGAAAAGGCTTTGGATAAGATTGGGTTTTGTAATAGAAAACACCAAATTATCCACAGGGTAACAACAGGAGAATTTGCCACTCCGATGGAGTTTACCGGGAACCTGATTGAAATGCAGTTGGTCCCTATTAGAGAAATCCAGGAGATCAAAAGCAGAGTGAAAAGAGAAGTTGCAAATACACTCTCATGGATTCATATCGGAGCCATAAGAGTTATTATTAAAGCAACATTCAAAGAAGGAATAGATTCACCACTCAATCTGGCCATCTTTGACAAGCGAATCTCAAAACTCAAGGATTCATGCCTTGGAGCGGTTACAGGAAATTTGTATGCTGGGAAATTGGCATTTAATATCTATCCCAGAATTGCATACAATTTGGGAGATCGAGATTTCAATAGAGTCCTAACCCTTCATCAAGATTTCAAAAGAGAGGACTTTGCTAGGGTGGTTCTACCAGAAATCATGGAGTCTCCGACTATCAAGGAGATCGATATGAAAATACAAGATCAACCAGTCTTCTACAAAAGTCGAAGTCTCAGAGTTGAGCCTAGAATGATGTCTTTCCAACATGACAGAATGGTGAGCAGTAGCCGTTGGGAAGAAAAAAGACCAAGTACAGTTCAGTGCATTCCAGATGTTTTCAAAATAGCAGGAGAGATGAAATGTCCAGAAGGATGGCGAAAAGTTAAAGTAATATTCGACATCACTCAAAAGGATAATATTTTTCCTTGTGATGTTCTATATTATCTGCAACAACCAATAGTTGGAAGGTATCAAGGAAGCCTGAAGATAGGTGAAATTGAGCTTACTATCACAGGAGTTGCAGGGAAAATCCCAGAACAATTAATACTGGGAATTTAATTTCTCGAGGATCATAAACTTTGGGAAAGATTACAAGAAGGAATGGAGTTCACAGTGGCTGATAAAAGATATAGAATCAGATGACCACTAGTCCATTCTCCATATACATTTCTATCGGAATGTTATATGCTGAATATAAGGCCAAGTATTTCGCCGCCTATATTGATTCAGGTGCCTGAATATGTACTGTGTTGACGTGCGTTTTGGTCAACAAGCAAAAATATGTAAAAGATTTAACACGTGGAAATGTAAACGTGCGTAACGTGTGTTTATTTCTCAAGCTCGCTTTTTTGCATAATGCCGAGCCGAATTATTGGGGTCGGTCTTTGTTACAATCTTACTCTTTTTCTTTTTCTCTCTCTTTTTTCCCTCCTCCTTCAATCTCACTCTATCAGACTTTTTATACCCCTTGAGTCAGTGGGTTTACAATAGTCATCTTTGCACTAACTATTCATTAATTAGTAAAATAATTAAAGAAAGACACATGTCCCTCTCTAACTGTGCAATGCCAGTCAAAACTTGCCACTTGTCGACTTCTCTTTATAACTTTCTGACATGTGGCAGTTTTGATACCAATAAAGCGTTAAGCATGGGCGTGTGATTATTTTTATGGGTCTGTCGCGCATGCGTTTCCCGTCGAAATTTGGGCTCGGGGCTCGGCAGCCGTGTTACGGTTGGGCTCGGTAGTGGGCGAGCCTAATTCATGACGTGTCGCCGCGCACAGTTGCTGACGTCACCCGTAGGTCTTCTACTCGTACGTGTCCGGATCGATGACGTGGATTAATTTCTTCGGCTCGGCTCAAGGCGTCATCAAAGGCCCCCAAGTTTAATTCCGAGAGAAGAATTTCTGAAGTCGGAGTTAAACTTTAATGCTAATGATAAACATTTAATGGGGAAACGGATTTCTCAAAGGTTTCGTTCATTCCTGACATCTGTCGCGTAGTGATTAATGCCGGAAACGGCGCATTAATTGGGTTGCCATAATGACAGATACGTGGCATCTTGTGGTTGGACCAGCCTTGCGCAGGAATCGAAAAGGCACGTCAGTTCTATCAGCGGGCGTGGGGACGTGACGTTTTCTGACATGTTTGACGGCTTTTGAGTTTAAAAAAGGCGCGTCTTTTCGAATAAACATTTCGTTTATCGAGGGAACTTCGTTTATAAATACCTCTGTTTCCCTCCATTATCCACTTTCGCAAACATTAACCTTTGAGCTAAAGTAACTAAAACCGAGCAGAAATTTCTGGTCGGCTTCCAAAGTTCAGAGACTTCGAACTTAGGTATTTTTTCGAAATACTCTCCCTTTACTTATAAAATGTCTTCTTTTGAGGATAGTAGGAGTCGTAGTTATAGTGTAGAAGTTGAAATTGAAGATCCTCCCTCAACCTTCATTTTATTTCTCCAAAGACGGCGATCTCCGTCTCACGACCCGAGCATTATTCGGATATCTTCTCCGATTCTTCTTCACGAGGTGGAACATCTTTGGAGCGGACGCATACTATCTTTGATCCGACGCTGACCATTTTTAGAGAAGAAAGCGTGTATCGGCCCGACCGCACAAGAGAGTTCGGCAAGAATCGCCAAGTGTTGATTTTAGGCAAGATGCAGCAAGAAGAAGAAAATATGGACCCATCGGAGCCGGAGCGTGATAACGTGGAGCGGGTAGATGAACCCTCCGGTGATTCGAGGCCTGAGAGGCCACTAGGGCCCATAGGCCACCGTAATGGCGACGGCCGACAAGGAGGAGGCACTCGTCTTCGTGTTGAGCCTCGGTGGACGCCGAGTGACGCCGAGTGATATAAACGATATCCCGAGCATCCGATGATTCGGGAGGTGGAAGAGTTCCCATGAGGTACCGTATCCCAAGTGGCATCGACTTTTGGGCCTGGACGGCATGAAGTTCCCAAGACCCACCAGCGGGTTGCTTGGCCGTATTTGCCGACCTTCTATACGGGTTGAGATTTCCACGCCGCTTTCCTTACGCGGTGGTTTTGCAAGTGGGGCATGCATCCGACCCAGTGTACCCTATTTCTTGGGGCAGGATCATCGACCTCCTGGTGATGTTTCACCTGGAAAAATATCATCGCCCAAATTTAAGGAGATGAATGAGCTCTTTATATGGCGAGCGACTCCTTCATCTCGGGCCACCGTCCGGGTGGTATTATGTTCAGACCACCGGGGTATCCTGGACGGCTTGGTGGAAGGTCTCCCTTCATCTTTGAAGGAGTGGAAGGATAAGTGGCTCTGGGGTGGTGGCGAGTGGCAAGCTCGCGTGGGAGATGGAGAAAGGGCAACCATTCTTCATCCCCATCGAACTTTGTTTTTGGTTACTGATAAGTCTTATCTTTTTTTTTTTTCTCGCTTTTGTCGCCATCGTTTCCTTTTGTGATTGACTTTTGCCTTTTTACCTTTATAGAGAACCAGGGCATCAAAGGGGCTTCGTCGCCACCTTTATTCAAGGTGGAAAACATCCAGGCTCGGGGCATCATGGACGGCGGATTGAGAGGTTGGCTACCGAGGCCAACTTCGCCGCACTGGATTGACGCCGCTGCTCGCTGCTGCCGACCCGAGGCCGGGGGCTCGGGACAAGGTGGCTTAGCGGGAGGTGGAGGTTGAGAGAGAGCCTCAGCAGAACCCTCCCGGTAATGAAGAAGTACGACCCCATTCTCCGGGGGAGCGTGGCGAGACAGAGCGAGCGCGCCGTCTCTGCGACGGTTAGTCCTCAGGCGGATCATCCGCACTGTCGGCAAACGCAGACTCCAGAGCCGACGAGTGCGGCTGCCGTTCGAGGTAAACATTGTATTTTTTATACTTCCTTTTGAAATGTTATTCTGTTTTCTTTTGACCTATTAACGGTGGTTGTTTTTTGTAGGGCGCGGCTTGGATTTGCGTGCACGCCTTCGCAGCGTGAGGAACACGGCCGCTCGGCGAACTCGGGCGACCGTCGATCACCCTGTAGATGTGGGAGGTTCGCGAACTTTCTCCGATGACCTCGGCAGGGAAGGTCACTTCATCCCTCCAAGTCAAGTGAGGGATGAATATTGCGAGGGAATGATTGGACTATGCCCTCGATGGTTTGTGGAATTCGTTCGATGTGCCACGCCGATGAAGGAGCAATCGAGAGTTTTACCGGAGGCAGGTCGGGCCGCGATGAGTGTCCCAGCTCGTGCCTGGACAAAAGGCATCGAGCAATTCTGCTCGGAGACCGACTTCGAAGAACAAATTCAGTACGCCATGGCAATGTCTGGGCGGATGATTGGGTTTTTATGGCATGCAATTGGGGGTACTCGCGAGCTAGAGAAAAGATATGCCGATCTGGAAAGGCGGCACGGGGACCTGCAGGAGGCCTATGCTACCCTTCAAGGGGTACAAGAATCGTTAAAGACCCAAGCTGATGAGGCTACGGCTCGGGCTAACACTGAGAGAGAAACTGCAGCGAGGGCCGAGGCAGAGCGAGATCAGGCCCGTAGGGTTGAAAAGAAGCTTAGGGCTAAGGTTGCCGAGTTGGAACGCGCTGCTGCTGCCCAGGCTGAGGAAATGAAGAGGCATCTAGCCGATGTGCGCAGAGAGGCTGAAGAGACTACTCATCGGCAAATTGAGGCGGCTCGCACACATGTCGTTGAAGCTTACAAGGACTCCGAGGAGTATGCATTTATGTTAACCTGCGGCCACGCGACCAGCCTCAGAGAAATTCTCGATTTGGCTAAGGGCGGGCGTACTGTTGCTCAGCTTGAGGAAGATCTAGCCCTCCTGGAGGCTGATCTCGATGCTCTTTGGCCGAACTTTGCCGAGGCTCCTAATGCTCAGGGCTCTCCTCCTCCGGACGTGGAAGAAGTTGCCTCCAGCGGTGCCGTCGAAATTCCGCCCCCTGCTCAGTCTTGACGTTTGTCTCTTTTTATTTACATGCTTTCATATGTACTCATAGGTAGGTAATTTGGCTTCGTGCCTCAAGATGTAATGGGCTCCGGCCTCCCTTATGTAAATACTTTTGAAGTAGAAATGAACTGTTATTTTCCTCACCTGTGTATGTATTTCAAGCTTTTTGTATATGCTTGGCTCTTCTCCTTTTTGTAAGATTGTTGCCTGTCTTCTTTTTCCTTTTATATTCCCAAGTATGGGGCTCGGTTCCCAATGCTTCTGTATAAGGGGCTTTACTTGCTTTAATTGATTCTCGTATTCGGTATATGAACCTGATCTTTATTTTGTTTTTGGTACTCGGTGTATAAACCAAGTCTGCATATTTTGTGCTCGGTGCGTAACCAAGTCTTTGATTTGTGCTCGGTGCGTAACCAAGTCTTTGATTTGTGCTCGGTGCGTAACCAAGTCTTTGATTTGTGCTTGGTGCGTAATCAAGTCTTTGATTTGTGCTCGGTGCGTAACCAAGTTTTTGATTTGTGCTCGGTGCGTAACCAAGTCTTTGATTTGTAACGATAGATCCGCCTTGTGGGCGTGTTGCCCTTTTTTTTATCGTGCAAAGGACGTACCTGAGATGACGTTTCGGCCTTCAGCTTAAGCCGAGGCGATTATTACTGTCCTCGGCGCATAACCGAGGTGAGTAAAAACTTAATTTCCCTTTAGAGATCTCACGAAATATCAGATAAAAGGATAATTCCTTGGAATCCTATCTGGACCATAAACCGAGATCTTTATTGATAATACCGTTTCAGGTATGCTACATTCCATGGATGCATAAATTTTTCTCCACTCAAATATTCTAGCTGGTATGCCCCACCAGATAAGGCGTGGCTGACCCGAAATGGGCCCTCCCAGGTTGGCTTTAATGGGTTGGGCTGAACGCCCGTTATCTTTTTCAACACAAGATCGCCGACCTGAAATCTTCTTTCCTTTACTTTCGAATTGTAGTACCTTTCACTCCTTTGTTTATACACTGCGTTTTTCATCTCGGCATTGCACCTTCTTTCTTCGAGCAGGTCTAGCTCGGCTCGGAGCGCGGCCTCATTGCAGTCTTCAGAAAAATTTGCAATTCTGAAGGTAGGGGCTCCAATCTCAACATGAATCACCGCCTCGGCTCCATAAGCTAAAGAAAAAGGTGTTTCTCCAGTGGCCGCTCGATGCGTCGTTCTATATGACCATAGTACACCGGGTAGTTCCTCCGGCCAATTACCTTTAGACTCCTCCAATCTCGCCTTCAAGGTATACTTGAGTATTTTATTAACGGCCTCAACTTGTCCGTTCGACTGGGGATGGTATGGAGTTGAGAAATGGTTTTTTATGCGGAAACCTTCACAAAAATTTCGAAACCTTCGGTTATCGAATTGTTTCCCATTGTCTGTAACAATCGAATGTGGTATCCCGAATCTACAGATAATGGATTTCCATACAAAGCTCACAATCTTTTCCTCATCTATTTTTGCCAGAGACTCCGCCTCGGCCCATTTTGTGAAATAATCCACCGCCACAATGGCATATTTGACGCCCCCTTTGCCAGTGGGGAGTGGTCCGATGAGGTCCATTCCCCATTTGGCAAACGGCCATGGGCTAAATACGGAGGTAAGTTGCTCAGGATGATATCTGACCTGCGGCACAAACCTTTGGCATCTCTCGCATCTTTTGACGAGGTCAGTTGCGTCCTTTCTTAGGGATGGCCAATAGTATCCTTGTCGTATTAATTTATAGGCCAACGTCGGCCCCAGCGTGGTTCCCGTGATATTCCTCATGAACCTCTCGAAGTGCATAATCTGCATCTGTCTCGGAAAGGCATCGTAGGAGTGGGACGGAGTATCCTCGTTTGTATAGGATGCCATCTACTAGTGTAAACCGAGCCGCTTGGGTTCGTAGTGTTCTGGCTTCGGCTTTGTTTTGAGTTGAACTCCTTCTCTAAATACTTTGAACGATTGGGGTCATCCAGTGCATTCGGTGGTTTGATTGTATATATCTTCTTTGCGTTGAGTGACGGGGTAGACAGGTTGTGTGACAAGTGACATCCGCGATGGCATCCGTCCCTGATTTGAGCCGAGCCGAGCTAAGGCATCGCCCGCATATTCTCGGCTCGGGGCACATGTAAGATTTTTGTCTTAAAGTGTGATAATCTCTTCTTGACCAAGTCCAAATATTGTGCAATTTTTGCTCTTTTGCTTCGTACTTCGCCGTTGATTTGATGAACGACACCGAGAATCATTGTGTACCAATAGTTGTTTTAGGCCCATGGAAGCCGCCATCTCTAAGCTGCGAGAAGTGCCTCGTATTCGGCCGTTGTTCGTTGCGGGAACGAAATCGCACGGCCGAGCAAAGAGCACTTTCCATTTGGATCGATTATCACGATTCCGCCCCCTGCTCGACCTGCGGTGGAAGAGCCGTCAACGAACAACTTCCATTCTTGGTCTTCCATAACTTCCAATCGTATGGAAGGTGTGAATTCGGCCACAAAGTCGGCTAAGGCCTGTCCTTTTATTGCGGTACGTGGTTCGTATATAATATCAAACCGATCGAAGTTCGACAACCCATTTGATCATCCAGACCGGTAAGTATCGGGTCGGTGTAGTACTTGCTTCAGTGGGTAGTTCGTCAAGACTATAACCTTGTGCTCTAGAAAATATGGGCGGAGTTTCCGCGCCGCAATGACTAGCGAATAAGCCAATTTTTCCATTGGTGGATAGCGGAGCTCGGCGTCATGTAACGCATTTTGGTGTAATAGACCGGATGTTGAATAGGACCATCTAACCGATTAACACCGAACTTATAGCGATTCGGATACCGCGTGTACAAATACAAGTCCTCTCCTTGGGTAGGTTTTTGCAATATAGGAATTGAAGAAAGGTGTTGTTTGAGGGATTCAAAGGCAGTCTGTGCTCACTCAGTCCACTCAAAATTTTTACTCTTTTTTATAATTTCAAAGAAAGGTTTGCACTTGTCCATGGATCGTGAAACAAATCGGTTAAGAGCGGCCAATCGGCCTGTTAGGCTTTGTACCCTTTTTACAGAGTTCGGGGGTTCTAAATCAATTATGGCTTTTATTTTGTCTGGGTTGGCTTCGATTCCCTTTGGTGACCATATACCCTTAAATTTACCCGAGCCGACCCCAAACGTACACTTTCTCGGGTTTAACATCATCTTGTACTCTCTCAAAACAACGAACATTTTATTAAGATCGTTTAGATGATCGGATATGTACAATGATTTTACCAACATGTCATCTACATAAACTTCCATAGTTTGACCTATCATTTTTTCAAACATCTTATTTACTAACCTTTGATAGGTCGCACCAGCATTCTTTAAGCCGAAGGGCATCATCTTGTAACAGTAAATTCCACGAGCAGAGAAGAATGATGTATTTTCTTCGTCTTCTGGGTGCATTCGTATTTGATTGTAACCTGAGTATGCATCCATGAAGCTCATCAGTTCGTGCCCCGCTGTGGCGTCTACCATATAATCAATATTTGGCAATGGATAACTGTCCTTAGGGCATGCCTTATTCAGGTCGGTAAAATCCACGCACGAGGCGCCATCGCCATTGCTTTTCTTTACCAAAAACAGGATTGGCAACCCATCGGGATAGAGGGCTTCCGGATGAATCGATTGTCTATCAACTTGTTTACCTCGCCTCTTTCCGCTTGTCTGTCGGGGGCGAGCTTACGCTTTTCTACGGACAATCAAGGCGGAACGTTAAATCAATATTGAGGCGGTGGCATGCATACTTAGGGTCAATTCGGGCATGTCCGCATGAGTCCATGCGAAGACGCGTCAAGATTATTTTTCAAAACTCAATCAGCTCGGTTCGATCACGGTTCGGGAGATCATGACCAATACGTGATTGGCGTCCTCGCTTGGTCTTCCAATGTTGATTGTATCAACCGTTCTCTTTTGGTTCCGTTTTCTTTTCTTGCTCGCCCCTCTTTGATCTCGCATGGGCAATTCATCTTGATGGTCGGCTCGTTCTCGATCGGGCTCGCCTTCTTCCATCATCGGTTCCTTCCGGGTCGCGACACAGGTTATCCTCCTGAACGATCACCACTTTCCGCTCGGACTCCTCCTTGGTCATGGGATCACCTTGTGTGGTTCCACTGGTTTGTCCTCGTTCCGCCACGTTAATCTCTACCGGTCGGAGTTTGAGGGAGTATTCTCGTGACTCCCTTTGATTCCCTTTATGTATAGCCCATTATCGGATGTTGGGAATTTTATACAAAAATGATATATCGAAACTATTTGCTTTTATATGATAAAGCAATGGCCTCCCAATGATAGCATTGTACTCCGAATCGGCATTGATTATTTTGAATGTTGTTATGACGGTCCGTTTATGCAACCCTTGTCCCATTTGGATGGGCAAATCAACTTCTCCGAGCGGGATTATCCTTCCTCCTCCAAACCCTAGAATGTTATCGTTGCACGGACGGATATAGCTATCGTCCACGTTCAATCTTCGAAAAGATCGGACATAAATGACTGACGAATAGCTTCCAGAGTCGATCAAAATTCTATGGACCGGAATACCTAAAATCGGTGCAATAATGACCAGGGGGTCAGAATGAGGATGGACCACCTGGTCGGCATCCGCATCCGAGAACACAAAATGGCCGGTGGGTTGGCCTTCCTTGATTTCCGCCACTCGAACTTGCTTTTCGGCGTTGGCTACCTGTCTAACATCAGCTTTTCTTTTTCTGTTGGAGCGGCTATCCTCGGCTTTATTAGTATTGATTCGATTTACACTCGACATCATGAGGATCTCCCTATCCTGGTTTTCGGCAGGGGGTGGCGGCAGGAGAGCTGGATTGGTTACGCGCTCCGGATTGACACCTTGAGCTAGTGCCGGTGGGGGCGGTAGTTCATGAACGTATCTTTTAAGGCCGCCTTGCCGAACAATCCGCATAATTTCTCTGATTAGATCTCGCACTCATCGGTATCGTGACCTATTGATTTATGATAGGCACAATATCGACGTGAATCTAATTTTGTCGGCTCGACCTTCAAAGCCGAGGGGTGAGGTAACAAATTTAGACCATGTACTTCATTCCATATGGTGATGGAGTGTGGGTCAAAGTACTCCTCGGTCATGCGGCAAATTCGGCTCGCGCTTCCTGGGCGAGCCCTAAATCCGGTGGTCGGGTTTTCCGAGAACGGTCTAAATCCCGACCCGGCCCAACCGCCTGGTTCTTTCCTTTCCTTGTCCTTTCTCACGTCCCCCTGGCGGTGCTCGGGCGGTTACTTGCCATGGCTTCTTTCGCGCAAATATGGCCCGCACGGACTTAAACTCTTGCACGTGCGAGTAGCCCCGATTCATGGATGGAGTAATTAAACCAAGTCTAAAGGGGCAAGTCCCGGCCCATGGCTGCGATTAAAATGGCGTCATCCGACACCGGTTCCATTTCTCGAACTTGCTTGTTGAACCGAGAAATGTAGCTTTTCAGGGGCTCGTCCTTCCCTTGTTTGATGTTCACGACGGAGTTCTTAGGTACGGCTCGAACTTTGGACGTTAAGAAATGCGTTGTAAAGGCAGAGGCCAAATCCCCCCATGCCCGAATGGACCCATGTGGTAGGGACCTAAACCAACGATGGGCTCGGTCGCCCAGAGTCAGTGGGAAGGCCCTGCAAAGGATGGCATCACTAGGATCATGAGTTCCATCCATGCTAAGTACTTGTGGACATGAGTGGTGGTCGGTTTCCCATTCAGAGAGACCGACCGGGGATTTTCAACTTTGGCGGTAATGGGGTCGCCAGGATTCCAGAGGAAAATGGCGACATAACAGCTAGTTGGTTCATCGCTTGGGGCGGTCTTCGAGACTGTTCGCCTTCCAGACCGCCTTCCAACTCGTCCAAACGACAACGCAGGTGGTGTATTTCTACATCTCGTTCCTGCCATAGGCTAGGGCTTGGATCTGATTGACCCTAAGCTGCTCCCGCTCATCCGAAACTCGAGTAGGAACTTATCGATCGAGCTGGGCGAAAAGGATCAACTCCCAGTCGTCCGGCGAACACTGAGTGGGCATGGCGATGTCGTGTTGGCTCCGGTAGTGACTCTGCAACACGACTTTGTCCTTCCTCATTTTTCTGATGCGCTTCATACATCACGACGGACACGTTGTTCATTACCTCGAATCGGCTTCGGGCAGGCCGTCATGAGGAAGCGGGAATTTGAGGATTAATATTAACATTTAATTGTGGGTTGAGTGGGTTAGAATTTGCAAGGAGTGGAGGAGGTGCTTGAGAATTTGTGGTAGCGAGTTTGTGATATGAGTTGGTTCATTTCTTTGTACAAAAGGTTGGGTTGGCAATTAGGCGAGCGAAAAGAAATAAAGTAGTGCTCCCGCCTCTGTTTGGAGCATATTTTGGCCATTAGTAGTCTGGCCAGTTTGGTTGTTCAAATGTTGCTCTTCATTCAAACGAGCATTTCTCGACTGTTGACTCATTTTGTCTGTTATGAAAAGGTTAAACGTTAAATTTTACCTGGTTTTCACTTAACTTGCTTTTGCTTGGAATTCTGACTGGACCAATACGGGCCCTCCTTCTAGCGCCAATTTGTTGACATGCGTTTTGGTCAACAAGCAAAAATATGTAAAAGATTTAACACGTGGAAATGTAAACGTGCATAACGTGTGTTTATTTTCGCTAATTCGCTTTTTTTTGCATAATGTCGAGCCGAATTATTGGGGTCGGTCTTTGTTACAATCTTACTCTTTTTCTTTTTCTCTCCTCCTTCAATCTCACTCTATCAGACTTTTTATACCCCTTGAGTCAGTGGGTTTACAATAGTCATCTTTGCACTAAATATTCATTAATTAGTAAACTAATTAAAGAAAGACACATGTCCCTCTCTAACTGTGCAATGTCAGTCAAAACTTGCCACTTGTCTACTTCTCTTTATAACTTTCTGACATGTGGCAGTTTCTGATACCAATAAAGCGTTAAGCATGGGCGTGTGATTATATTTATGGGTCTGTCGCGCATGCGTTTCCTGTCGAAATTTGGGCTCGGGGCTCAGGGCTCGGCAACCGTGTTGCGGTTGGGCTCGGTAGTGGGCGAGCCTAATTCGTGACATGTCGCCGCGCACAGTTGCTGACGTCACCCGCAGGTCTCCTACTCGTACGTGTGCTGGACTGATGACGTGGATTAATTTCTTCCAGCTCGGCTCGAGCGTCATCATACTGCAAAGCCGGATGTTTTTCCTAAAGAAATTGGAGAAGATTTACCAGTTATTGCAGGAAGAGATTTCTCTAAAAGAATTCTCATCCTTAACAGGGGAATTAAACAAGCAGAAATCATGATCGGAGGCGCGAGTGGTACCCCATGGTACAAAGTGAAAACGCCACCAATCTATTTCCATGATACATGTGCAGATGTTTTGCTAGGAAACAATTTCCTACAAACATTCAATAGATTCACACAGGAGAATGAGACAAGAAGACTTATTTTCACAACATTATGTGATCATAAGATCATTGTCCAGAGACTGCGGGAAGCATTTTAAAGAAAAATGCCTATTAATTTTCGCACAAACTCCAAAATCCAAAAATGGTGGATCGAAGGAAATTTGGTGAAACTTTATTATCCTATAGACAATTCGGTTCTCGAAAGGATAAGAAGCTTTGGGATTATAACTTGTATTCATTCAGAGTGCAAGGAGAAGAACGAGTTACTCCAGAGGTTATTGTAGAATTAATGTTGAGCCTAATGGAGAGTCCGCAGAGTTACGTGACCCTAGAGGAACAAATATCACTCGAGGATATCAAGAAGAAGATCCAAAGGAATTACAATGAAGATCCTTTGGCATGGTGGGACAAGAATGAGCTCAAAGCATCCTTAAAGGTTAAACCTGGAAAGGAGTATGAGTTCGTAAGATACAAACCAATCCTTATGAACCAGGAGGATCGTGAGGATATGCAGAAGATACTTAAGGAACATCTTGACCTTAAGTTAATTTCACCAGGAGTTTCTCCATACAACAGTCCAGGATTCTTAGTCAGAAACCATGGAGAAATCAAAAGAGGAAAGCCAAGACTTGTTATTAATTACAAGGGGATTAATAACATTTTGGAATTCGACGGATACTATATCCCAAGTAGAGAACATTTGGTTAACTGCATCAAAAGTGCCAAGATATTCTCAAAGTTTGATTGCAAATCTGGATTCTACCAGATTAAGATGGATGAAGAAAGCAAAAAGTTCACAGCTTTCTCTACACCACAAGGACATTATATTTGGAACGTGATGCCCATGAGATTGGCTAACGCACCCTAGATATATCAAAGGAAGATGGATAATCTCTTCAAAGATTATTTCAGTTTCATGTTCGTATATATCGATGACATTCTGATCGCATCAGAGAACATGAAGGAGCATCTCAAACATTTGGAAATATTTTCAGATGTTTGTCACAAGGAAGGATTAGTGCTTTCGAAGAAGAAGACAGTTATTGCAACAAGACAGATTGAATTCCTAGGAATTAAAATCGATGAATCTGGGCTCATCCTGCAAAGTCATATTGTAGAAAACATACAGGGATTTCCAGACACGTTGAAAGACAAGAAGCAACTTCAGAGTTTTCTTGGAGTTGTTAACTTTGCTGGGATGTTTATAATTTTATTCATTAATAGCCGCTACATGGGAAGTACATCCAAAAAGAAGCTTAGCACATTACAGGAAGGTGTTTAGCCCATTGCTTAAAAAAGATGCAGTATTCAAATGGGAGGATGAATATCAAGAAGGAATTAAGCAGCTTAAAGAAGTTTGCAAAAAGCTTCCTAAACTTGCAATTCCACAGGATGAAGATGAACTGGTTCTCTATACAGATGCCAGCGATTATTGGTGGGCAGCAGTTCTTACAAAAGCCACACCAAATAGAGAAGTGCCATGCAGATATTGCAGCGGTCTATTTACAGACAGTGAAGCAACTCGGTGGTATATCAACGA
The DNA here is from genome assembly GCA_016081115.2 of Rehmannia glutinosa. Lineage (NCBI taxonomy): Eukaryota > Viridiplantae > Streptophyta > Magnoliopsida > Lamiales > Orobanchaceae > Rehmannia > Rehmannia glutinosa. The sequence goes on along the minus strand of CM071930.1, from coordinate 6,030,204 downwards.
GAAATAATTCTTTGCAGTCGGAAAGGCTTTTAAAAAATGGCCTTTATTTCTACTGGCTAAAAAGTTAATTTTAAAAATTGATAATTCAAGTGTCAAAGCTTTTCTGAAAAACAAAATTGGATCAAAACCAAATAAAGCTAGGATACTTAGATGGCAAGATGAATGTCAATATTATGATTATGATATTGTCATTATAAAATCTCATGAAAATGTTCTTGCAGATTTTCTAACAAGAGATGGAGGAAACTGAAGTTGATTCCATCCTCACAGCCTCAAGACATCTTGGAGACCAGCTAGAAATGCTACTACGAGAATTTGATACCCTGGTCATCAATGCTTATTTGGCCGGGAAATTACAAAGGAATGATCGGGATAAAGTAATCGATCGTATACGAGCATGTGTCCGGTCTCACTCTCAGTTGAGGACGACATTTCAAGGGCCACTCCTCCGGGTCACTAATAAGCAAACGGAGCGTTTAGAGCGCAGTGTTCCCCAACATGTAGCAGAGGATTCAAGTACCTCTAGCACAAGTCCTAAGATGGCAGAAATGTTGGCCCAAGGAAAAATTGATACCCCGGAGTCAAATCCCGAGTTATCACATCAACCTAGCACGTCCAGGGTAAAGGACAGAGAGATCAATATTAGGTCTATGATGGGCAATTCTAAGGTTGATATTAATGAGATTAAAGTTTCTTCTTCTTGGCAGGAATACCAGGCGAATTGGGAAAAACTGATCACCAGACAAGGGATATCTCCAGAAAAAATAAAATCGATATTACTGGAAAATATCCAAGGGTTTGGATGTTACCAAATCCCAGCCCTGAAGAAGTGAAGAGATGGTACGAGTTTTGGGCTTTGGCCTCGATCTATACCACTTCACCAGCCTTCCCGGAGATCACAAAATTGCCAAAATGGATCCAAGAAGCAGTTTACGAGTGCTGGTCCAACAATAACAGCCTAAAACGCGGGGATACATTGGAGTTGTATTTCATAAGTGCAGCAACAGAGCCCGTCGGAAAAGGTAGACATGAAGCCTTCCATTATATTAAGCTTCGACGACCAGATGAAAGAGCCTTCAAAAATATCAATGAGGCAAATTCAGAAAAAGTACAATCGGTCATGACCTTCACCGAAGATCTGATTACAACAAGAAGGGCATGGGGATTGTGGGTCTATCTCACTGAGATGGACAAAGTCAAGTTTCCGTTCAAGTTTTATCAAAATTCAGTGAACGGATCATTACTGTTGAATACTATCACATGAAAAACTACAAGATTCGCAGAAGACCTATTCGAAAAGAAAAGAAATCTTCTGTGGGAAAATAAGCTGCCGGGGAGTAAAGAAACTCGCCAGAAATATTGTAATATGGCTCACATCGGCCATTGGGAACTTCGGGTCTGTCTCGGGTGTCAAAACTAGAAGGAACCAGAATTTGGCAAAGGATTCTGGCCAAAAGTCGATCGGAGAAGACCCGGCGATAGAGAAGAAAAGTCACAGAAGTATCCAAAGTTTCGGGGACCACCAAAAAAGTAGATTCCCCAAAGTTAGTGGAGACATGTGACTCCAGACAGGTAACGACCCACTTAGCAAAAAGACGAAAGGTGGGTCCATGAAAGATGCCGTCCAAGTTACTAAAAGACGAAGGACGAGTCAACATAATTTGGAAGTTTTCATAAAAAACTTAGGATACCAGACAAGAGAAGGCCCAACCCATGTGAAGATGAGTTGGATGTCAACTAATTGTTGCAAGTGGAGCAATAATTCAAGAATGAAAGAGACATCCACTGAAGGGCAATATAGAGAACATAGAGGTCTTCTACCTCTATAAATGTCAAGATATGCAGAAGGCTAAAGGCATCGAACATCTCCCTTAGTCTTCTAACAATAAATTTTCTTTGTAAAATTAGTGGAGTGTTTAAGAATTTCAGAGTGTTTTCAGTTTTTGAAATTTTAGTTTTATGTACAAGAGTGTGATAGCCTTTATGAGAGGCTAAACATGTTTTCTCCTCCCAAAAGGAGATTACTAATGTAATAAATTTTTCTTTAAGTTCTTAATAAAATAAAGGCTTTTGTTCAACATGTGTTCATAGTGTACTATTGATCTATCCCTTTGAAGAATTACTTATACGCCTGGAGTAGGAAACGAACCAAGGTTGTCTTTGGCGATTCTTTGAAGGAGTCGGATAACTTGCGGATCATCTTCTCTGAGGGTGAGGTTGAACAGTGAGGAGTTGTTTGTCAAACGATCTGGGGGCAGTAATTTTCCGACTGGTGGTGTTGCGAGCCATCTCACTCGGTGATGTTTCGGTCGAAGGAGGTATGAATTTTAAGGGATTTATTAATTTTACGGAAGCATGGTGGGCCTGATATGGTCGTAATGGACTATTTCCATTTTCACATGTAAACCTTAGTTTGGAACTGATAACATAGAATCGAACGTCTTTTAATTATATGACATGTTAAGTTTATCGACTGGAAACCTGACATGATCTATTTAAAACCTCCGAAATGGAGACTGGATCTAAGTAGGTGTAACAATGCCACAAATGAAACATGTAATAGAAATTGAAAGTGTTCATATTCTGTGATATCTGTAACGAATTTAATCATAATTCCTTATTTGTTATAAAGGGCATAATGGGAACTTCAGTGAATATTTGAACTCTTTTAATATGGAAGGCTATAGTTGTAACTGAAACATCAAAAGAGGTCATTCCTGAACTTACTCCTTTTGAAACCAAAAGATTTCAAAACCGAAAAAGTCTTCACAATCGTGAAAGACCAAGTAAGCTGAAACAATTCAACATCAAAGACAAAAGAACCAGAACCACTGTTTAAACAAGAACCAAATGATGCTAACAACTATAGGAAAATAAAATACAGCAGCAAAGCAGCCATAGTCGATGTATTCCCATATCTCCCTGCATCATTTCATCTTCTTGACAGCAAAAGAATCAACCAATGGCCACACCAAAAACAATCATCCCCACTGGAACATCATTCCCTAGAGGTCAACACAACAGGGCAGCAGCAAAAAGCAAGCACTGATCCAAGGATCCTACTCTAAACATCAATCCAGGCCAAAAAAATGAGAACAGAAAAAAGCAAAAAACCAAATACCAGCAACCTAACAATAAAACATCCAGGAAATACAAAGCCTTGCAGAAACAAAATGACACTAACTGGTTAAATTTTTAAAGTTATTCCAGTCAGAAATAGCCACATTAATTGTAACTCTTTCTGGTTTCCAAACTTGTTAAAACGTCCAAAGATTCGGGGTCTTCCAAAGCCACCAAAGAATATAGGTGGTTAACTCAATTATAAATATGTCCTTCTCCCCCATCCAAGCAACACACATCATGCCACCAATCAAAAAAAGTGAGTGTTTTTCTGAGAAATCCCCTCCCAAGAAATAGGAGCTAATTTCCACATGGTTTTAGCTCTTTCACAGTTAAAAAATAAATGCTCCATAAACTATCTATTTCACTTTTTTTTTTGTTCATCGTGACTATGCTGATAATATAGACGTAGCTATGAAATCCCGAAATTTTCCTTTCCGTATTTAACTAACTCGAATACTACATAACTCAACCAACTTTTGCTTTATTAACTGGATTTTATAATCCTTCATACACGGTAGTTGAATTCCATGTCAGATATGACTTTGGGTGTGATTTTTAAGAATGGGGATAAGCACTACAAGAAAATTTCAATTTACTGACAGAAATAATTTTGACACTAAATTTTATAGTTACCTACATAATAAAAAAAATATTATTTTGTCCCAAATTATACCAACAAAGTACTGACATATTACCAATAGTTTTTCAATTTACCAACATATTTTCTATATGTATTTACCAACAGTTTTAGATTCTGTAGGTAAATATTTTACCCACAATGATTTTACCTATAATAATTTTACCTACACTTTACAATTTTTTTAATTTACCTACATATTTTTCTATAGGTAAACTTGTTTTTTATTATAATGATGTAGCACCTTCAAGTTAATTGAATTTTAATACGAAAATAAGTAATTATAATAGAAATACTTTAAAGATTTCTTAAAAATTACGGAATAATAAAAACTTTACTTAATTTCAAAGTTTGCAGCGGAAATAAAAACTAATAATTGAAACAATTATAAATCCAAAAAACATCCATAATGAAATGAAAATGACACTCAACATCCCAATAGAAATTAAAATTCAAACTCTTTTTTTTTTTAGAAAACTTGAAAGACATGAAAATCATGAAAGTCGTGGGTTCGCGAGTCACTGCGCTGCGCCATCTCCTTCCTCATCAGGGTTCTCATCTGAAAATATTAAACATTCGTGGGATGAGCTTTAAAGAATCCCAACAAGTAATCTCATGCATGAATGCATGCCTAATGTAATAATATAACATTTTCTTCAAAACTTTTTATTTTATTTACTTAAAACTTTCTTTAAGACGCGAGCTCACTTGGTGACACATTATTCTAATCAGGGTCGCAGTGGGCCTTGTTATTTGGAACCCGATTAACATTTTGCCCGAAGGCCCATTTCTTTTTATTTTGCCCGAAGGCCCATTTTCATAAACATTAACTTAGCCGCAAGCGGCACATTGTCGGAACGCCGGTCCCCCGCGTTCATTTCCCACTCACTCCAGCATCATAGAACAATGTGCACCCATTTTTCTTTTGAAAAACATTATTAATTCTAAACCTTTTCAACTTGACTTTACTATTCTTTGTATGCTTGTGAAATGCTATGAACATACATTTAACATGATGCATAAAAGTGATGCAACTTTTCATTGAATGCAAGAATAACATAAATGCATAGCATAATAATTGTATCACATTAACTTGAACAATTTAAGAATAAACACTACAATTAACTGCTCAGGGAAACCCTATATTCAATTAGTTAGGGGAAAATACTATATTCAATAAGTTAGAGAAAAATTCTATATTCAATTAATTAGGGGAAAAACCTATATTCAATTAGGTAGGGGAAAAATCGGCATTCAGTAATTAGTCTAGTATACTTAACGAAATTCGTAAATTGTGTAAAAATCTATAAGACTCTACGTTTAATGTTAGAAATGAGGAAAGATAATTCATGTATTTAGAATATATCATACTCTGCATGTCAAAAAGTTAATTAATAGGAGCTTAGTCAACTAATATGGTGAGATAATAAATCACTACAGCACATGTCTAAGCAATTCAATTGATTAAGTCTTTCTTTGTTTTGATAAGTATAATTCACATAATAATGTATTTAACTATTCTAATAGGCACATGCATATAATACAATTATTGGATTGATACCAATTTGTGTAATTCAACGTGTATACAAGTCAACTGGTTATGGGTTCAATGAAGGAATTTAAAAGGCACAAACCATACACACTATTATGAAATTATTCTAAAATTGAAACTTAAAAGATTTGGTACGAACCCTTACACGAATTACTAAATCCTTCCACCGACAATATATAATCAAATCCTATCGAACTATAAACCAATTGATGCATAAAATCACACAGCTTCACATACTAAAGGACACACCTTGCGGTTAGCCGTAATAATAATTTCAATCCTAATTCTATATGAGAAACTAAAGAGATTACTTGCCTGGTTTCTTGGATGACTTGAATCAATTAAGATAAAATTCACCCCGGCTTCTACCCAGTAGAATCTATACATAAATTATTATATAATAGGATTAGTAAAACTTAACCAAATTCAATATGAAACTAAAGAAATAATTACAAAACCTTCAAACTTCTCGGATAATCTGTACTGCAAATTGGATTATACTTCTTGTATTTTCCTTGTTTCCTCCTTTTTTTTTCTTTCCTCTTGTTTTCTTTTCTTTCTTTCTTCTTCTCTTTCTTAGTTCTTCTCTTACCCGATCTCTCCTTCAAACTAATCCTCCCCATCATCTTTTATTCTTTCTTTTTATTAATCTATTTTTCCCATTATCTTCCACTTTCTATTTTCTTTTTCTTCTTTTTCTCCACTTTCTCCACCTTTCTCTTCCATTATCCCCAACACCAACCACTATCTTTATCTCCCATTTCCCCCAATAACATCCACTATCTCTATTTTATTTCCTTTATTTTTATTTTTTTAAAAATGGCTGTGACATTCTCCACTCCTTATAAAAAGTTTCGTCCTCGAAACTTGCAACCATATATAAATAATATTCTAATGCAAGATAATAAATCGTATATTGAGAGCTCATTGCTTACCAAATAGTTGGGGATATAGAACACGCATCTCATCTTCGTGTTCCCACGTAGCTTCTTCTATTGTGTGATTCCTCCATTGGACATTGACTAATACAACTTTCTTTCCTCTAAGCTCATTCTCAATCTTATCCACAATTCTAACTGGTGTTTCTTCATATGTCAGATTGTCACGAATATTGAGTGACTCGTAACTTAAAATGTGTGATTGATCTGGAATGTACTTCTTAAGCATCGAGACATGAAAGACATTGTGAACTCCGGATAGTGCTGGGGGTAAAGCAATTCGATATGCCAAACTACCTATCCTCTCTAAAATTTCAAATGGTCCAATATAGCGAGGACTTAACTTCCCTTTCTTTCCAAACCTCATAACACCTTTCATTGGTGCCACTTTAAGAAAAATCATATCTCCAATAGAAAATTCTAATGGCTTTCTTCTCTTATCGGCATAGCTCTTTTGACGACTCTGAGCGGTTTTCATTCTTTGTCGGATTTTCTCAACTATTTCAGCTGTCTGTTGGACCAACTCAGGTCTATTAGTTTTCTCTCACCGACTTCATCCCAATGCACTGGTGATTGACACTTTCTTCCATACAAAGCCTCATAAGGAGCCATCCCAATAGAACCCTGATAGCTATTGTTGTACGAAAATTCCACTAGCGGTAAAAATTTATCCCAAGTACCACTAAAATCTATCACACATGCTCGGAGCATATCTTCAAGTGTTTGAATTGTTCTCTCTGATTGTCCATCGGTTTGCGGATGAAATGCTGTACTGAAACTTAACTGAGTACCCATAGCTCGGTGTAGGCTTTTCCAAAAAGCGGAGGTAAACTTAGGGTCCCTATCCGACACAATGGACAATGGTACAACATGCAACCGAACTATCTCAGATATATATATTTCTGCAGATTTCTCCATGTTGTACGTTCTTTTCACTGGTAGAAAATGTGCGGACTTGGTGAGACGGTCAACTATAACCCAGATAGAGTCGAATCCCATTTTTGTTTTTGGTAGTCCCATAACAAAATCCATACCAACACGCTCCCACTTCCACTCAGGAATCATCAGTGGTTGCAAAAGACCGGAAGGTCTTTGATGTTCAGCCTTGACTTATTGACAGGTAAGATACCTCTGAACATATGATGCTACGTCCTTTTTCATGCCAACCCATGAAATATGTTTACTGAGGTCATGTTTCATCTTTGTACTTCCCGGGTAAATGGAGTAAGGAGAGTTGTGAGCTTCTTTCATAATCTCTAGCTTCAAGTCCTCATTGTTGGGGACTACGAGTCTATTTCCCAAACGTAAAGTTCCATCTGTTGAGATCACATAATCATGCCGCTTTTCTTCAATGACCTCTGAACGAATCTTGTTTAACTTTGGGTCATCTAGTTTGTGAGTTTTTTATCCTTTCCAGTGACGGTTGTAAAGTCAAGGTAGCCAAATAACTCATCTTTTCTCGGGGAATAATTTCCAACTCAAGGTTTTGTATGTCCTTTAACAGTGGCTTCTGAACCACATGCAAAGTAGAAATAGATCCTTGACCTTTACGACTCAAAGCATCTGCTACCACATTGGCCTTACCCGGATGGTAATTGATAACGCAATCGTAGTCCTTCACTAGTTCGAGCCATCTGCGTTGTCTCATGTTAAGTTCTTTCTGAGTGAAGAAATATTTTAGACTTTTATGATCGGTGTAAATTTCACACCTAGCCCCGTATAAGTAGTGTCACCATATTTTTAATGCAAAAACCACAGTTGCTAATTCCAGATCGTGAGTTGGATAATTTTTCTCATAATCCTTCAATTGTCTAGAAGCGTATGCAATTACTTTCCCATGTTGCATAAGAACACAACCTAAACCCTTCAACGATGCATCACTGTAGATAATGAAACCATCAATCCCATTTGGCAGTGTAAGAACTGGAGTCGTCGTCAATCTTTCTTTCAACTCCGTGAAGCTCTTTTCACACTTGTCATCCCATTGAAACGTAATGTTCTTCCTCGTTAGTTGAGTTAGTGGAGCAGAGATCTTAGAGAAACCCTCAACGAATCTTCTTCTCGTAGTAGTCGCCTAACCCTGAGGAAATCGCGGATCTCTCCTGCGTTCTTTGGTGTAGGCCAATTTTTCACCACCTCAACCTTGCTAGGATCTACAGAAATCCCCTCTCGAGAAACAATATGTCCCAAGAAAGGAACACTGTCTAACCAGAACTCACATTTACTAAATTTTGCAAATAACTTTTTCTCTCGGAGTCTTTGCAATACTAGTCTTAAATGTTGTTCGTGTTCTTTCTTCGACCGAGAATAAATAAGAATATCGTCAATAAAGACTATGATGAATTGATCAAGATAATCAGAAAAGACTCGATTCATCAAGTCCATGAATGCGGCTGGAGCATTAGTCAAACCAAATGGCATGACAAGAAATTCATAGTGACCATAGCGAGAACGAAATGCAGTTTTTGGAATGTCTTCTTCTCGAATGCGCAATTGATGGTAGCCTGATCTCAAATCGATCTTAGAAAAATATCCAGCACCCTGAAATTGGTCAAATAATTCCTCAATTCTTGGAAGAGGGTATTTGTTCTTGATGGTCACCTTATTTAGTTCACGGTAATCAATACACAATCTCATCGTTCCATCCTTCTTTTTGACAAATAAGACTGGTGCACCCCAAGGTGAGAAGCTCGGTCTAATGAATCCTTTATCGAGTAAATCTTGTAGTTGTTCCTTGAGTTCTTTCAGTTCGGCAGGAGCCATTCGATATGGTGCCTTGGATATTGGAGTCGTTCCAGGCACTAACTCTATGACAAATTCTACCTCTTTTTCTGGTGGAACGCCATGAAGATCCCCAGGAAATACATCAGGATATTCACAGACAATAGAAATTTGATCAATAGAGGAACAATCCTTTGAAACTTTAGTTATTGAGGCTAGACAGGCTTCACAACCTTTGTTCAGGAGTTTACGGGCCTTCAAAGCTGAGATGATAGGGTTAACAGGTTTTGATGAAACTTCCTGAAAGAATAATTGGGAGTCCTAAAGAGAATGAAAGACTACCCTTCGAGCTCGGCAATCGATTGTTGCGTGATGTTTGGACAACCAATCCATTCCTAAAATGACATCGAAGTCATGAATATTCAACCCAATAAAATCAGCAAATAACTCTCTTCCATCAATGGAAACTGGACAATTAGTGTAAACTAAAGCTGATTTCATGACATCTCCTGAGGGAGTTGATATGCTGAAAACAGTGTCCAATGAAGTAGCATAATCGGACAGGTTCATAGCAAATTTGGAGTTCACGAAGGAGTGCGAAGCACCAGAATCAATTAACACATAAGCAGGTATACCACAAACATTCATAGATCCTACAAAATAATTACATATTCAAAACATGCATGAACATAATGATATGAATTTCGAAAGAAAAATGCAAGAATTAATTTGTTACCAGCCACCACATCTGTTGCTTCCTCAGCTTCTATTTGCGTCATTGTGAACACTCTAGCCTGAGCTGGCTTCTTCCTCTCTGGGCAGTTTAAAGCTATGTGTCCAGGCTTCTTACAATTAAAACAAACTCCTGTACCAAACAAACATTCTCCCCGATGTGCCTTGCCGCATTTAGTGCAAACAGTTGTCAGTTGTTTATTATGTTAGGCACCCTATGGAACTTGTACTTGCTTTCTTTTCTGACCATTATTATTCCAAACATTTGGGTTCTCTCTTTTGAACTTTTGTCCTCCTTGTTGGATCCTCATCTCTTCCCGATTAATAGATTGAGCCATTTCTACCAACATAGCTTTGTTGATAACTTCGCGATAAGTAGTAAGCTCAAAAGGAGTCACTGCAAGCTTGATTTGGGATCGGAGCCCTTCTTCAAATCGTTTGGCTCTTCGTTCCTCAGTAGCAACCAAGTCAGAAGCAAATTTGGACACTTTGGCGAATTCCGCTTCATATTCGGCCACCGTACGGTTCCTCTATTCCAATTGTATAAATTCCCTTTCCTTCTGTTGGCGAACACTCATCGGAAAGTACTTATCATAGAAGACTTCTGTGAACCTTTTCCAAGTAAAGGGGTTAGTGTCGCCCTCAATTTGACGTTGCACCATCTGCCACCAATCATATGCATCGCCTCGCAGCACAAGCGTTGCATAGTTAACACGTTCTTCATCAGTACAATCAATTACAGAAAAGATTTTTCGTATCTCAATAAGCCATCCCTCAGCTTCGATAGGATCAGTGGTACCCACAAAAGATGGTGGGGATAACCTAAGAAAATCCGATAACCGATTTCTTTCAGGGACGTCAGCGCGTCTGGTCTGATTAGTATCACCAAAAGTAGTCAAAGCTTGCAAGAGAGCCTCGACAGTTAGGGGAGTCCCTTGAGCATTGTTAGTGTTAGAACCGTTGCCGTCTAGGTGAGTCAAGCGAGTGTTGCGATTCAATTTATACTAACTGAAATAAGTTTATTAAGTTCATTAAATTCTCACTATCATATATTCCATTCTAATATTATTATAACAATCGCGTTGGAATTTGAAGTAAAATAATGTGAATAATCTTAGTTTTTTTTTATCAGATAAAATATCAAGTACATCTATCTTCTATTCAATTCAAACAACAATCAATTTTATACAGGCATACATTTCATAGAAACCAAATATATCAATTAATAATGACAGTAAATGTAATCCTTACCGAATTGCGGAGGGAGATGCTCGAAGCGAGACTTAGAACCCATGACTTTTTAACTTAAATTTTTTTTTTTCTAAAGAAAAACTCTTGAAGTCTACAGAACCGATTTTAAAATCATTGGCTCTGATACCACAGAATGTAGCACCTTCAAGTTAATTGAATTTTAATACGAAAATAAGTAATTATAATAGAAATACTTTAAAGATTTCTTAAAAATTACGGAATAATAAAAACTTTACTTAATTTCAAAGTTTGCAGCGGAAATAAAAACTAATAATTGAAACAATTATAAATCCAAAAAACATCCATAATGAAATGAAAATGACACTCAACATCCCAATAGAAATTAAAATTCAAACTCTTTTTTTTTTTAGAAAACTTGAAAGACATGAAAATCATGAAAGTCGTGGGTTCGCGAGTCACTGCGCTGCGCCATCTCCTTCCTCATCAGGGTTCTCATCTGAAAATATTAAACATTCGTGGGATGAGCTTTAAAGAAGCCCAACAAGTAATCTCATGCATGAATGCATGCCTAATGTAATAATATAACATTTTCTTCAAAACTTTTCATTTTCTTTACTTAAAACTTTCTTTAAGACGCGAGCTCACTTGATGGCACATTATTCTAATCAGGGTCGCAGTGGGCCTTGTTATTTGGAACCCGATTAACATTTTGCCCGAAGGCCCATTTCTTTTTATTTTGCCCGAAGGCCCATTTTCATAAACATTAACTTAGCCGCAAGCGGCACATTATCGGAACGCCGGTCCCCCGCGTCCATTTCCCACTCACTCAAGCATCATAGAACAATGTGCACCCCTTTTTCTTTTGAAAAACATTATTAATTCTAAACCTTTTCAACTTGACTTTACTATTCTTTGTATGCTTGTGAAATGTTATGAACATACATTTAACATGATTCATAAAAGTGATGCAACTTTTCATTGAATGCAAGAATAACATAAACGCATAGCATAATAATTATATCACATTAACTTGAACAATTTAAGAATAAACACTACAATTAACTGCTCAAGGAAACCCTATATTCAATTAGTTAGGGGAAAATCCTATATTCAATAAGTTAGAGAAAATTCTATATTCAATTAATTAGGGGAAAAACCTATATTCAATTAGGTAGGGGAAAAATCGGCATTCAGTAATTAGTCTAGTATACTTAACGAAATTCGTAAATTGTGTAAAAATCTATAAGACTCTACGTTTAATGTTAGAAATGAGGAAAGATAATTCATGTATTTAGAATATATCATACTCTGCATGTCAAAAAGTTAATTAATAGGAGCTTAGTCAACTAATATGGTGAGATAATAAATCACTACAGCACATGTCTAAGCAATTCAATTGATTAAGTCTTTCTTTGTTTTGATAAGTATAATTCACATAATAATGTATTTAACTATTCTAATAGGCACATGCATATAATACAATTATTGGATTGATACCAATTTGTGTAATTCAACGTGTATACACGTCAACTGGTTATGGGTTCAATGAAGGAATTTAAAAGGCACAAACCATACACACTATTATGAAATTATTCTAAAATTGAAACTTAAAAGATTTGGTACAAACCCTTACACGAATTACTAAATCCTTCGACCGACAATATATAATCAAATCCTATCGAACTATAAACCAATTGATGCAGAAAATCACACAGCTTCACATACTAAAGGACACACCTTGCGGTTAGCCGTAATAATAATTTCAATCCTAATTCTATATGAGAAACTAAAGAGATTATTTGTCTGGTTTCTCGGATGACTTGAATCAACTAAGATAAAATTCACCCCGGCTTCTACCCAGTAGAATCTATACATAAATTATTATATAATATGATTAGTAAAACTTAACCAAATTCAATATGAAACTAAAGAAATAATTACAAAACCTTCAAACTTCTCGGATAATCTGTACTGCAAATTGGATTATACTTCTTGTATTTTCCTTGTTTCCTCCTTCATTTCCTCTCTTTTTTCTTTCCTCTTGTTTTCTTTTCTTTTCTTTCTTCTTCTCTTTCTTAGTTCTTCTCTTACCCGATCTCTCCTTCAAACTAATCCTCCCCATCATCTTTTATTCTTTCTTTTTATTAATCTATTTTTCCCACTATCTCCCACTTTCTATTTTCTTTTTCTTCTTTTTTTCCACTTTCTCCACATTTCTCTTCCATTATCCCCAACACCAACCACTATCTTTATCTCCCATTTTCCCCAATAACATCCACTATCTCTATTTTATTTCTTTTATTTTTATTTTTTTAAAAATGGTTGTGACAAATGAAGTGTTCATATTTATTTCACATAATGAAATGAAACTTGAACAATCAAAAGTCAAAAAAGAATTCTGAGCAACTTGTTTTGTCCAGCCCCTTTGTGCGAAGTTCTGAATCTATGGATTAATTAGATCTGCTAGGTTTGAAGCTTATTTTAGATCTGTATAGATCTATGCAGGGTCGGCCCTGGCATTCCAGGGGCTCATGGCAAAAAAAGAGAAAATGGGCTTTGATCAGGGTGTGTAGTCAGCTCGCATGGTTATCTCCGATCCAATTGTTTTTTCCCTAACTCAACTATTTTTCCCCCTTTAAAAATAAATATAATTTTTTTTATTTTTTTAATAAAAAAAAACGAGACAAAAAAATGGGTTTGGTACCCATGGCCTTGACTGAAATGTGAAAATCAGAATATAACGCAAACAATTTTTTATTTTTCATCATAAAAAATAGTAAAACTTGAAAGAGTGTATCTCATTCAAACATAAAAGAAAAGTAGTAACATGTTTGCACTACAAATTCAAGTTTAAAAATAAGTAGAAGATAATTCTAGAAGTGGAAGAATATAGAGGAAAAATTAATAAACCCCCCAAACTATGCGCGATTTTCTGCATTGCCCCCTAAACTAATTTTTTTTCTACGTAACCCTCTCAACTATACGAAAATTTCTACGGTCTCATCCCATCATCCTCCGTGGATTCGATGGGAATATTCCATTGGCGGGGAGGAGAAGAGGGCACTGTAGAAAATTTTATGTAGTTTAGGGGGTTAAATAGAAGAAAATAGTTTAGAGGTTGGTTTCAAAAATTGTGCATAGTTCGGGTGGTACATTAAAATTTTCATAGATTTTTATATTTATACTTCTTGTGCATTTATATACAAATAAATTATTAAATTAAATCATAGTTTTACAATTTCACAAGTTATTATGCATGATTTCCAAACGAATTACTCTGACTCTGAAAAATATCTAGACACTAAAATAAACATTTCTTTAAAGCAAAATAAAGAATATAAGCTTTGAAAACTCAATCAAATATAGAATGACATTCATCTCCACTATATGACTGTTTTTATTCGATGAATAAGCAATACAATGGTCAAGAATAGGGATGACAATTTCGACACGACCCGCAAGTACCTGCCCTGCCCCGCCCCGCCTATGTTTTTTAATACATGTAATAATTTTTATAAAGAATATTTTATAAGTATATTAAAAATAAAAAAGATTATTCATTTTTTCTATTTAAATTTATTTAATGTGGGGTAGGAAGGGCCGACCTGACTCGCCCGTGCCCCGCGGCAGGTCGAGCCATCCCTAATCAAGAACCCAACAAACTGAAACACTATTTTGACAAAATCAATGAAATTATAACATATTATATAAGCATGCATACATATTTATGGGCACACATAATTTACAATTTGATGTGCATACGGGGAAGAGTCGAACCTGGTAAGCTAGTAAATCTAAAATTGAGGAAGAATTAAATGAAATTTTAAATTTGATTTAACTACTAAAGGAAATTTTAATACACCCCCTAACTATGCATGATTTTCACATTACCCCTTAAACTATTTTTTTTCTATTTAACCCCTGAACTACACGAAAAATTCTACAGTCCCATCTTTTCCACCCGTCGGCGAATCTAACCGGAATATTCCGCCGGCGGGAGGAGAGACGGGACCGTAGAAATTTTTGTGTACTCGAGGGGGTTACATAGAGAAAAAATTATTTTAGGAGGCAATGTAGAAAATCACGTATAGTTTGGGGGTTATTAATTTTTCCTCAAGAATATATTAGATGATTTTATTACTTTTTCAGTTTTTCAGAAACAATTTTTTTCCTATTAAGTATTGTATATATGGGCCTCAAAATTAAGCAATTTTGTTATGGCCAACTAATTTTCTTTCTTTTTTTTTCAGAAAATTTATAATTATAATAACACATTATATATACACAAATACCCCAACAGAATGGGGTGGTTGAAAGGAAGCACAAGCAACTGCTTAATATAGCTAGAGCCTTAATGTTTCAATCCAATCTTCCCTCACATTTCTGGCTCTATTCTCTCCTCACCTCAGCATATCTCATAAATAGACTTCCCACTTCCTCTCTACAGTGGAAAATACCACATGAGCTTCTGTACAATAAACTCCCAGATTTCTCTATATTGAAACATTTTGGTTGTCTAGCCTTTGCCACCAATGTTCAACCTTCCAAGTCTAAGTTCACTCCCAGGGCTACTAGGTGCATTTTTCTAGGATATGTTACAGGCAAAAAGGGCTACAGGTTATATGATCTTGAATCCATTATCATCTCCAGGGATGTTTTTTTTTTCTTAACACACCTTTCCTTTCCACACTATTTCTTCTCCCTCTCATTCTTCTTTACCTCTTCGTGTTGTTCCTACTCTTGCCTCAGATGACTCCCTACCTCCTCCATCTTCAGCTACCACTGACTATGCCCCCTCTACTTCTCTTCCTCCTCTCAGAAGGAGCTCTAGGGTTCCTCACAAACCATCCTGGATGTCTGATTTTGTTACAAATAGTGCAGTACCACTACCTCTTCCTGACACATCATGCTTCGTCACTGGTTCTTCCTCTTCACCTTATCCCATTACTACTTTTCTTTTTATTGTTTCTCCCTCTTTGCAGAGCACATATGTCTCCTTTTTGTCCAATGTGTCCTCTTTACATGAATCTACTACTTACATTCAAGCTAGTAAGATACTTGCCTGGGTGGATGCTATGCAACAGGAGTTGCAAGCTTTGGAGAGCAACCACACTTGGGTTGTTACAGATTTACCCCCTGGTGAGCAAAGTGTAAATGGGTCTTCAAGACCAAAATGAAGCCAGATGGATCTGTGGATAGGTATAAGGCTCGTTTGGTGGCGAAGGGATTCCATCAGGTGTATGGTGTGGACTACCTTGACAGTTTTTCACCTGTGGCTAAAATGGACACAGTCAGGGTTCTCTTGGCAGTGGCCACTATGCACAATTGGGCCATTCATCACTTGGACATTAATAATGCTTTCCTCCACGGTTATTTGAATGAGGATATTTACATGTTGCCCCCTGATGGTTACACTAAGGCTTCCCCTGGTCAGGTGTGTCACTTAAAGCGGAGTCTTTATGGCCTTAAGCAAGCTTCCCGACAGTGGAATGCTGAATTCTGTTGAAACTTCAGGCTTATGGTTTTGTTCAGTCGGCACATGATCACTGCCTTTTTTACATGATATATGACAGCAGGTTTGTGGCCTTAGTTGTGTATGTGGATGATGTTCTTTTGACTAGTTCTCATGACAGTGATCTTGTTGATCTTAAACATTAATTGGATAAGCTTTTTACAATTAAAGACTTAGGGCCCGCCAAGTATTTTATGGGGATTGAACTTGCTCGTAGTTCAGATGGTTTGTACTTGAACCAGAGAAAATATGTTCTAGACATTTTGCAGGATGCCAGCATGCTTGATTGTAGGCCTGCCTCTACACCTCTACCCCCTGGTTTGAAGTTGATTTCCAAAGATGGCGTACCTCTCTCCGATCCTGACAGATATAGAAGACTTATGGGTCGTTTGTTATATCTCAACATGACCAGGCCAGATCTTACTTATAGTGTTCAACATTTAAGTCAGTTTGTCAACTCTCCTACCTCCACTCATTGGGACGCTGCTCTTCACGTGCTTCGTTACCTTAAAGGGTCTCCTTCTCTTTGACTGGTTTTGTGTATTTCTTGGGGGTTGCCTTATTGCTTGGAAGACCAAGAAGCAGGGCACGGTCTCTCGTTCCTCAGCTGAAGCAGAGTACTGTGCCCTGGGCAGCACAGTTTGTGAGCTCTTATGGCTATCCTATCTGCTACATGATCTGCGTATTGCATTTCCCACTCCTATCTCCTTATGGTGCGATTATCAGGCCGCACTACACATTGTAGAGAATCCCGTTTTCCACGAACGTACGAAATATTTGGAGATTGACTACCATTTAGTATGTGATCAGTTCAAGAAGGGTTTTGTTCTGCCTCAGAAAATTGGTTCTGCTTCCCAGCTCGCAGACATTTTCACTAAACCGTTGGGGATCTCCATTTTCCGTGCTTTGGTCTTCAAGCTAGGCATGGTTGATGCTCACCATCCTCCAGCTTGAGGGGGGCTGTTGGATATCTTTCATGGGTCATTTTGGGTTCCATTTATTGGGCCGGATTCTTCATTACTTGGGCTTTACTTCTATTGTTTGTAGTTGTTATTTTACTTTCACGCTTTCATTTGTTTCTTAGCTTATAAATACTCAGCTGGTATCCTTTGTCAGAAAAAGATACACAATGAATAAAAGCATGAATATCTTTCCGCCATTTTTGTGCCGCTCTCAACCTTCCTCCTAGCTGCATGCGTAAATTGATCAATAACAAAAGGTATACAATGAGATCTTTATTGCCTATTTTCGGAGCAAATTTTCATTTTTATTCAGTTTTCTAGCATTATATTTTACACTATTTTTTCCAAAAAAAATTTCACAAACCATTAACATCTCTAAAAGATTCTACATCACATCAACACAATGATTACTTTTCTCTACACATCCAATTTTCACTTAAAATTTTTTTTCACCATTATTCTCACTGAAAATGAAAATAGACGGAACTAAAGCACAAACAATCATAGTAAAAGTATAATGTTTGACTTGTTGGACATGGAAAAAAAACGACTGAGTTTCTTTTTTTAATTGGGTTTGTCACACATGGGAGAAAAAAGAAAATGTTAGCTAGTTTATGGACAAACTCCTTATAGTAAAGGAGTAAGATTGTGTAGCATAAAGGCTCTCACACCCGCAGGGGTGCAAATCTCAAGCCAAAAAAAATTTCAGCAATCTCCAAACTCCTGCATCTGCATATTACCCGTTGCATTGGTGATTTTGTCTAGACTACTTGTGCCTTGTGCTATCGTTCGCCGGCTACTTCCTCGTAGGACTAATCTGTTTGGGTCTTAGTTGGGGAACCCTTGTTGGAAAATAAGTGTTGGGAGTGTTTCTAAAGAACTCCTATATCCCACATAGAATAGGGAATGAAGTTTTCTTCACTTTATTAATGGGAGACCCATATGGGCTTAGTAAAAAATGGGCCAAGTGATTAAGGGGGCCTCACGCACATAAAGAGCTGGGCCAAATTAGCCGATTGTAGTGTAAAATCGATGATTTGCCCCCCCTCCCCCCCTGCGCGGGCGATATAATCGCGGCTCGGATTAGTTTTGCAACTTAAATTTTTTTTTTATTTTGCTAATTTAAATCCTTACCCGAAAATATATGTTTCTACCTTACCCAAAAATATATTTTCAACCTTACCTCAATTATCCTATTTTAGCCTAAATAGAATTACTATATTTATCAGATGTGAGCCTACCTATTTTTGATAGGATGGCTATGATCGGCCCTTTGTCCCTCTCAACCTATAGCCGAAAGTTTGTCTCCCCTAAAATCTATGGCCGCGTGTTTGTCCCTCTGCTCTAATCATTTCATTACCGTTGGAAGCATATGTTATATGTATGTTGAGCTCACTGACTTGAAGAGAACAATTCCAGAACCGAACTTCCTAACACTTTCTTGACTTCGGATTTGCTGAGTTTTACATGTTACGATTTTGTTCGTTCATTTTGTTCCATTGAATCCTGGGGGATTACGAAAATAAATCCTTTAGGACAGTGCCACTCTTGCACGCTTCGAAAATTATTTTGCTACTTCAAGCTCCGTACTGAAATTTTTGCCAACAACCCTAAGATCCTAACGAATCTTTTAATTTGAGGCCATCCCCATTTCAAATACTCAAACTTGACCAATCTGAACAGGAACTCTGCTACATTGATTTGCCTACATTGATTTGCTCGTTGTATCACATTGAAAATGTCACTTTTATGTAGACACATATTTATGCATTTTTATTTTTCCCATAATGCTTTTGCAATGGAGTTTGGATCTCGCTTTGTGTATGAATAAGTGCGAGCTTGATTAGTTTCCCAAGTTTATGAGGAAGCATGATGTAAAGAGAGGTCATGACGAACGCAATTGTACTCTTCTACCGCAGTTCTGCATAGGATGTGACTGCTTCTAAATTTACATAGAAGATGAGAAGGCTGCCCCGAAATTTCCTACTTTGAACCATCAAAATAAATAAATAAATAGATAAATAAATAAATGCGAGAAACATAAGTTATAGTAAGTGATTTAACCAGGAAAATCAGTATACCTGAATGCTCCCTTCGGGGTGGAACTTCGGGGTCGACCTTTGGGGTCGTCCTTCGGGGTCACTTCAGGTATTTTTAGATGGGTGACCTGAAACATGAACGCACGTTAGGCTAAGTTAGCCGGAGGGAGCCCCGGCAAGGCCCTCCGATGCTTAAGTCAGTTCGGGTCGTGAGGTTAGATGAAGTAAGAGTAGTGAAGAGATGAATGAAGAGTAAAAGCTTAACCTCTTGTTCATTGTACCTGACTTTTATAGTGGTGATTATATACAAATATATTGGTCCACGTGGCATCATCTGGAGAGCCTTTTTATCAGAGGATCAATGGTGGGGAGGAGCTCGGGTCGAGTCGGTTCGGGTCGGGTTGGCGGTTCGGGTGAACCCGACCTGGGTGAACAGTCCGCGGATCTTGGCTCCTTTAGTCAGCTTTTAGGCTTTTATAAGGGTAAAGTGGTAAAATCACTTTATTGGTTTATCATTACTCCCCCAACTTCTTTTATTTTCTAAGTAAAAGAAGTTTGATCTAGTTTATTGAATTTGAAAGGCTTCGAATTTGAGCCGTCGTTCTCTCGACTATTGGATTCTCCAATGGTACCAAATATTGACAAGGGGGTAAATTTTTATTTACCTTCTCTCAGTGAAAATCAAGTCTGGTTTGCCCTAGGGTTTTTCTTCGGCGTAATGCGTCTCTCACTTGTTCTCTCGTCGGCTTTGTGATCGCCCCGTTCGCGATCGCGTCGTCCATTCGTGTCGCGTCTTCTTCTCTCTTCGTCGCGCGTCGGGTTCATCTCCCTTCGCCGCGCGCGTCGGGTTCGTCTCTCCTTTCCACTTTGTCGAGATCGGGTTCGTCTCTCCCCAGCGTCGCGCGTTGTCCTCCACTTGCCTCTTAGGGTTTCCTCCACTTGTCCTCCGGGTAGATCATTTCTTCCCCTTATGTCTTCTTCTAGTTCTTCTAGATCGACTCGAGTCCAGGTCGGGGTCGCCCTCAGCTCTTCTCATTCTAACCGACGGTGAGATAGATCACGAGGTGTCGCCCCCACGGGATCTTATCGATCCTCCGTAGAGACTCATGAGATTCCCTCTATACATAGATTTTTTTTTTTAGACGATTATGAGATCGTGATCCCGGTCCTGAAGATAAAATGGATAAGCCTTCCCGCCGATGTCTTGCTTTTCACGTAGCTAGCTTAGAGGCGGGGCTAAGGTTTCCCCTTTCGGACCAAGTAGAAAATATTTTGATGGGTTTAGAAACTGGTACCCAACTCTTTTAGACATATCATTGGGTTCATCATCATTATGCGGTTCTTTAATGTGGACCCCTCTTTAGTCCATTTTTGGTCTCTTTATTCCATGAGCTCCTCTAACAAGACGGGTGAGGTTGGTTTTTTTGTTGATTGATAAGCCTCCTTCCTCTCTTGGGACTTGGAAGGATTCTTTTGTATATGTTCGGCCTCTTTCAGATCGCCCTTGGAGGGTATCCTCAGTGTGGAGGATTGCTAGACCTCGGTCTCGAGGCCTCGGGCCTTCTACTTGAGATGATAAATTTGTTTCTAGTCGATTAACTAAGGGATGGTTCAAAGCATCCAAACTACTTAATGAGGATATACTCTCTATCATGGGGCTTAGCCCTGCACCTCGAACTTGTGGCCGGACTCTCGGTAATTGTCTTCAAATTTTTATTTTTATTTCTTTTGCGTGTACTAATGCTAATGCTTCTTGTTCTCTGTAGAGATGGTTGTTCGTGCTTATATGGTGGCCATACAAATGAAGGCCTAACTTGCAAGAGGGGCTTCCTGTGCCTATTCTACCTCCCGCTTCACCCCATTAGGTGTCTTCTACGCCTAGTGCCACCTCTACCTCCCCTCCCCGCTCTTCACTTCGTGTTTCTTTCTCTCAGATGAGGCTCAGGTGGAATCTCAACCCGAGGAGGAGTCAGGTGCTATTTAGCCCTCAAGAGACCCTACCCTACCCATCGCTGTGGAGGTTACCCCAAGACGGGTGGTTAATCCTTCTCGAGGGGAGAAGAGAAAGAGAGCTAGGGGAAGAAGGTTCTCGACGGAGATAAGGCACAGAAGCATAGCTTAAGACCTTTAGTCTTGCTTTGGCTCTACACGCTCTAGCGTGAGGGGTGGAGGTGATGGGTCATAGCCTGCACCACATTAACCACCTGCCCTATCCGCCTGCCTCAACTTTCATACTTTATTCTTGTAACAGAACCACCTGTCTACCTTGGTTGGCAGGGTGAGGCTGGCTCTTTACGCTCTAGCGTGGAGGGTGGAGGTGATGGGTCTCAGCTTGCACCACATTAACCACCTACCCTAACCGCCTGCCTCAACCTTCATACTTCATTTTTGTAATAGAACCACCTGTCTACCTTGGTTGGCAGGGTGAGGCTGGCTCTTTACGCTCTAGCGTGGAGGGTGGAGGTGATGGGTCTCAACTTGCACCACATTAACCACCTGCCCTAACCGCCTGCCCTATCTGCCTGCCTCAATCTTCATTTTTGTAATAGAATATAATGTATTATATCATTTTTCTTGTTAATGAAATTCTTTGGATCAACGTCATTGTTTTGGTTCATTTTTTCCAAATAATATCCAATTGATATTTTTCCAATTAATTTTATCTTTTTCAGATGATATCCAATCAATCTTTTTCAGATTAATTTTTCTTCTTTAGATGAAGCTCCAGTGAACTCTTAGCCTTAGAATTATTTTCAGACTTGTGTAGGTTTTACACTTCGTCGTACATGAGCGTCTTGCTTAGCCTCATCCTTCATGTTCTTGCTTATATTCCCGCTTCATTTCTCGTGAACTCTTGCCTAGTCTCACGCTTCATATTTTTGTTTGGCTTCACATGAGCATCTTGCCTAGCCTCAAATGAGCCTTTTCGGGCATGAACCTCTTACTTGGCCTCACGTGAGCCTCTTGGAGAGCGAACCTCATCGCTCAGCGTCCTCCTCTTGGCTTCGCATTAGCCTCTCAATTTCGCGTGAGCATCTTGGCTCCGCACTAGCCTCTTGGTTACACGTGAGCATCTTGGCTTCGCACGAGCCTCTTGGTTTTACGTGAGCATCTTGGCTCCGCATGAGCCTCTTGATTATACGTGAGCATCTTGGCTCCACATGAGCCTCTTGGTTTCACGTGAGCATCTTGGCTCCGCATGGGCCTCTTGCCCGGCTTTACGAGAGCCTCTTACATGGCTTCCCACGAGCCTCTTGCCTGGCCTCACAGGAGCCTCTTACTTGGCCTTTCGGATACCTCTTACTTGGCCTCTCGCAAACCTCTTGTCTAGCGTGATGCTTCATGCTTATGCTTCACCCGATGGCCTCCCGCGAGCCTCTTCTGTAGTGTGATGCTTCATGCTTGTGCTTCACGTCACGATTCACTTTACGTGAGCATTTTGCCTAGCTTTACACTTGAACAATTTTATTTATTTATTTATTTTTTTTTTTGCTTAGCTTTACATGAGCATATGGGTGGCTTCGCACTTTACTTTGTGTAAGCATATGTTAGCCTCACCCTTCGCATAAGCATATGGCTAGTCTCGTGCTTCGCTTAGCGTAAGCGCATAGTTGGCATCGTGCTTCGCTACACGTTAGTGTATGGTTAGTCTCACTCCTCACCCTTCGCATAAGCATATGGCTAGCCTCGCGCTTCGCTTCGTGTAAGCATATGGCTAGCCTCGCGCTGCGCTTCGTGTTAGTGTATGGCTGGTCTCACACTTTGCGTACGCATATAATTAGCTTTGCGCTTCGCTCTCCGGCCTCACGTGAGCCTTTTGTCTGGCATCACAAGAGCCTCTTACTTCGCTTCGCGTAAGCATATGCTAGCAGCTGTCATTTGTCTCACACTTTCGCTTCGCGTTAGTGTATGTATGGTCTCATGCTTCACTCTGCGTAAGCATATAGTTAGCCTCTCACTTCGCTTCACGTAAATGGCTAGCCTCACGCTTCGCTTTCCGGCGTAAGCATATGTCGGCCTCGCGCTTAGTGTAAGCATATAGTTAGCCTCCGCCGCTTCACGTAAATGGTTAGCCTCGCGCCGCCAGCGCGTAAGCATGTCGGCCTCGCGCGCTTCGCGTAAGTGGCTAGCTTCGCGCTTTCGCTTTTGCGTATGCATATAGTTAGCTTTTCGCTGGGCCGCGTAAGCATACATCCCGGCCTCGCCGCTTCACGTAAGTGGCTAGCCGCGCGCCGCCAAGCGTAAGCTGTCGGCCTCGCTTCGCTTCGTGTACGCATATAGTTAGCTTTTCGCCGCCGCATAAGCATACATCTAGCCTCGCTTCGCTTCACGTAAGTGGCTAGCTTCGCGCTGCGCTTCGCGTAAGCATGTCTGGCCTCGCGTTTCGCTTCGTGTACGCATGTAGTTAGCCTTTCGCTTCGCTTCGAATAAGCATACATCTATCCTCGCCGCTTCACGTAAGTGGCTAGCCTCATGTTGCCGCGCTTTTGCGTAAGCATGTCGGCCTCGCGCAAGCCGGCGTAAGTGGCTAACCGCGCTGGCGCTTCGCGTAAGCATGTCTGGCCTCGCACTTCGCTTCGTGTACGCATGTAGTTAGCCTTTCGCTTCGCTTCGAATAAGCATACATCTATCCTCGCTTCGCTTCACGTAAGTGGCTAGCCTCGCGCTGCGCTTTGCGTAAGCATGTCTGGCCTCGCGCTTCGCTTCGCGTAAGTGGCTACCGCGCTTAAGCCAGACGCATGTCGGCCTCGCGCTTCGCCACAGACGACGTGGCTAGCCGCGCTTGGCCGCGTAAGCATGTCGGCTCGCACTTCGGCGTCGCGACGCATATGCGGTCTCGCGCCCAAGGCTGGCGTCGATATAGTTAACTTCGTCGAATTATCCTTGAGTTACTTTTTCGGGTCATTTGACTTCACATTACGATTTTTTCAGACCATTTCGCTTAATGCCATGATCTTTTTTAGATAATCTAACTTCATAACACGATGTTTCCTAGATCGTTTCCCTTAATGTCGTAAACTTTTTTTTTAGATCTCCACAGATCATTTAGCTTCATGTCACGATCTTTCTCAGATCGCCTTCGATTAATGTCATGATCTTTTTCAGATCGTTTAGCTTCATGTCACGATCTTTCTCGGACGCCCGATTAATGTCATGATCTTTTTGATCGTTTAGCTTCATGTCACGATCTTTCTCAGATCGCCTTCGATTAATGTCGTGATCTTTTTCAGATCGTTTTGCTTCATGTCATGAACTTTCTCAGATCGTTTTTGGTTAATGTCATGATCTTTTTCAGATCATTTAGCTTCATGTCATGATCTTTTTCAGATCGTTTTCGGTTAATATCATGATCTTTTTCAGACCATTTAGCTTCATGTCATGATCTTTTTCAGATCGTTTTCGGTTAATATCATGATCTTTTTCAGATCGTTTAGCTTTTTTATGTGAATCTTCTAGCATCGCTTCATTTCACTTCATTGTTCTCTTTACTTCATGGTTCACTTCACTGTGCCCCATTCACATCATTGTGCACTTCATTGTGTACCCCATTTTATTTCATTTGATGAACTCTTATTTTAATTCATTCTTTGCCAAGCGCCTCTATATTCACTTTCACTTCAAGCTACACTTAGGTTATTGCCTTGTGACCTCATTGCATTGTATTTACTCATTGATAAGTGATATTCAAGATCATAGAATATGACTTCATCTTTAAAAAGTGAAGTGTGCATTCAAAGAAAATTTGCGTTCAAATGCAAATTATTTATAATTTGAAACGAGTTACTTACAATATAGAGATGCTTCCACGTATGAAACTTTGAGGTTATGCACCCTTTGAGGCTTCCCATAAGGATCCAACTTTCACACATGCTCTGACACTTGGAATGCATATCATTGATCTTCTTCATCCTCTTGGTTTTGTTGTTTTTTTTTTTTATAAAATTTTAAGGCAGGCTTGGCCCTCTTTGCTTCGAGATCGAGGTCTAGGTCAGGCTCCCTTACCTCAAGGTCGTGCCTCTTGACGTTTTCAGATCGAAGAAGGATTTGGCCCTCTTTGCTTCAAGGTCGAGGTCGAGCTCCCTTGCCTCAAGGTCGTGCCTTCAGATCGAGGAAGGTTGACCCTTTTTGCTTCGAGGTCGAGGTCGAGCTCCCTTGCCTCAGGGTCGTGCCTCTTTGACTTTTTCAGACCGAGGAAAGCTTGGCCATTTTTGCTTCGAGGTCGGGGTCGAGCTCCCTTCCCTTGCCTCAGGGTCGTGCCTCTTTGACTTTTTCAGATCGAGGAAGGCTTGGCCCTTCTTGTACTTTTAGCATATTCATCTCTTCTTCATCTTTTCTAACCCTATTCTTCTTGGGAGTAGCATCTCGGGGTGGCACATCATTTCTCCTATTTTGGGGTGGGACTTCACTTTTGACCTAAGTAGTCACTGGCGCCCTCCCTTTTCTACTGTGCTCAACTACTCGTTTGCTAGCTTCAACTACTTTTTTTTTTTTTTGGCACCCTCGGTCTTCAACCTCTTGATGCTCCTTTCTCATTTGCCATGAAGGTGAAAACATGAACAATTTATAAGACTTCATTCGTTCTCTTCGACATCTTGATCACCATCTTTACTTCTACTCACTTTCCCACAGACGGCGCCAACTGATTTAACCAGGAAAATCAGTATACCTGAATGCTCCCTTCGGGGTGGAACTTCGGGGTGGATCTTCGGGGTCGACCTTTGGGGTCGTCCTTCGGGGTCACTTCAGGTATTTTTAGATGGGTGACCTGAAACATGAACGCACGTTAGGCTAGCCGGAGGGAGCCCCCGGCTAAGGCCCTCCGATGCTTAAGTCAGTTCGGGTCGTGAGGTTAGATGAAGTAAGAGTAGTGAAGAGATGAATGAAGAGTAAAAGCTTAACCTCTTGTTCATTGTACCTGACTTTTATAGTGGTGATTATATACAAATATATTGGTCCACGTGGCATCATCCGAGAGCCTTTTATCGAGGATCAATGGTGGGGAGGAGCTCGGGTCGAGTCGGTTCGGGTCGGGTTGGCGGTTCGGGTGAACCCGACCTGGGTGAACAGTCCGCGGATCTTGGCTCATTTAGTCAGCTTTTAGGCTTTTATAAGGTTAAAGTGGTAAAATCACTTTATTGGTTTATCAGTAAGAAACTCAAAAATAAAGCAAGCCTTCTTCAGAACATACTAACGCAAAAGTTTCATCAAGCACTTGAATGCAACATCCATGGTTCTTTAACCTTACTAGAGAAGCTACTACTTGGTAAATGCAGTAACGAAGCCAGAAACTTCGTGTAGGGAGGGCCAACTAATATTAATATAAATATAATATATAATATACCAACTCTAAAAGTAAAATATAAATAAAAATCATTTTTGACAAAGTAAATGTATTAGTTCAATTGCATCTTAATATTCAAAAAGAATTGAGATAATGCAATTACATCAATATATCATAATATTTCTCTTCAATTCTTCATATTTTGAAATCGTTGAGAAATAGGTTAATAACTTCATTGCTAATATTTTAAAAGAAAAATATCGGGGGAAAATGTAAAAAATTTATAATGAAGCAAAAGAAATTGTACAAAATTTCACAAAGGGAAAAAAAAAGAACAAACTCAAATATTTTTGCAAGATTAATTAACAAATGGAGAGGGGAAAATAAGAATGAAAGACTTGAAGATTTGTTCTATTTTCCCTATTTTTTTAAGGTTATAATGTGACCCCTTGACCCCAACATGGCTTCGACAATGGGTAAATGGGTAATAAGTTTTTCGAGACGATAAAATTTGTGATTCTTTTACAAAGTAATTGGGCGATAAGATAGTGAGGAATAATGCTTTCCTACTTATTCATTATCATCAGCAGTCATGGCTCAGAAGTCAGAATTAAAGACAAGTATAAATTTACTCCAAAGGCGAAGGAAATGATCGAAAAAGTAATCAAATTATAATATAGCGCAGGAAATATTCAACATAATTATGAAAAGTAAATGTAAAGAAGATTATGTTACCTGAAAGCATTGCATTTGAGAGTATAGAGCTCGTTTGTTTATATTTTAGACATAACTTTTTGTTGATTTTAATATTTGAGAAAGAAAATTAATAGATTTTTGTATACAAGTGAAATGTTTGGATATTTCATATGAGTTTGGCTATTTAAGTATTGATTTAGATCAGCGTGTTACCTTCGGGTCTCAGACTTTCGGGTAACCGGGTTCGAGTTCTTGTGCGACCTGAAATAGACGAACACACGTTAGGCTAGCCGGGGGGTGGTCCCGGCTAAGACCCTCCGATGCTTAAGTCAGATCGGGTTCGAGAGGTACGGGGGTGTGGGGACAGTAAATGTAAAAGTGAGTAGTAAATGTGTCAGAGTGAATTATGTCCTATCAAGTTACTGTATCAGAGTATTTATAGATATTCCTGGCCAATGAAGAATGCGCCACGTGTCATCATCCGGGGGTGGAGTTGTACTTGAGTGTCGGGAAATCAATGGACCACAATCTCGGTAATACCCATTCTCTCATTCCGGCCTCGGATATGGGGCCTGCACCCTATTTGGAGACCTCAGATGGCTTCAAGATCTCACCGCCTTATCATTATTCCCAGGTTCACAAAGTAGCTAAGGTCTCGGGACATTTTCTCGGGACTCGTGGCCGCGAGCTACATCTTGAACCCGTTGGTATGAGGGAGCCCATTATTGTCACGCGGGCCGGTGGGTCATGGCCTCGAGCCACGCGCATCTTTCAGGTGGCTACTCGGCCGCGCAGTATTGAGGTCGAGCGGGGCTCGGGGTCATAAGACGATCATCGTGGCCCACCGCATGATCACACGGGCCGAGGTCGTTGAGGACCTCGAGGTGACATGTGAGCATCATGTCCTAGCATGCTCATGCGAGTCGAGATGAGCTTCATGCCCTATCTCACGTGGGTCTCCCGGCCGAGGCCATTAATGGTCCTAAGGCAATGAGGTTGTGATTGACTACGTGGCTCCAGAATCACAATTTTCTTTACCATTATTACTAATACTCTATTATTTCATATACATGTTGGTGTATATACATATAAATATATATATTATCAATATGTATATATATATATATTTTTTTTTTGACCGTTCACCTTCTCAACAGTGACTTTCTTTCTCCTATATATATATAGTGGGGCATGGTAAAAGTAAAATCATTTCTCCCCTTCAAGAAAAAGTGAGATTTGAAGAAGACCAAGAGACCTAAAGTCCCTCGACCTCTAGTCTCGCTCGTCGCCGAAGGATTCTCTTCTTCGAGCTTTCTTCTAAAAACCCATCTCCTCGGGTATACTTCGAGTTCTTCAGGTAGTAGTTCTTTTTTTTTTCCGAATTTTCTTTGCTTCATTCTTTTTCAATAAATGGGTTCTAACTCCCTCGAATCAGTCCGTGATGACCCAATAAACGTAGCTCTTTCGAGCTCCACTGTTCGATTCCGGTTGAGCTCTAGCTCGAGCTCCTCTAGCGGGACGTGACGGGACCATACCGCCTGCACAAGGCCCTCTTGGGCCCAACCTCGTAAGATCAGCCCCCTATGTCCGCAATTGTGGCCCATAGGACTAGCAATGTCCCTCAATCCGACTCCGAACAAGCCCTCTTAGATCCCCTAGCACGAGATTCTCGAGAGATCATAAGGTCTTTAGTGCGTCACGATGACGTTCCCATATTAGACATCGCTACTTCATACCGCCCGAATACAAGGTCATCATTCTCGGCCGAGATGATCGTATGCACGATCCTCCCCTAATTGTTTTACTTTTCATCTTGCCTCCTTAGATGCCGGGTTACGCTTCCTCTACACCCGACTATAGAGGAGATACTTATCCGTTTAAATGTTTGCCTTACTCAATTTGCCCCTAATGCCATCGACATATAATTGGTTTTATTATTTTAATGAAGTATTTCAAGGTTGAGCCTTCGTGAGCTCATTTTCGGTCCTTGTATTCGACACGCTCCGAAGACCAATGATCACGGTTTCTTTTACTTAATCGCTAGAGCTAATTGTAAGTTTTTCATCGCTTCTTCCCTCCCTCGGGCGATTGGCGCAAGAAATTCGCTTTTATTGAGGCTCCTCCTAACCGCCCTTGGAAAATCCTCGAGTGTGGCGGTTCTCAGGTCTCGAGTCCCTCCCGGTCTTTAGGAGAGTGTACCGGGAAGAGGATTTCGTCTCGCAAAAGCTACTTCCCATTACTATGACATAAGGGTGCTTACTAAAGAGGAGATCTTATCCCGGGGGTCTTAGTCCTTGTTGTTCCGCGAACTCAAACACTTGGTAATTTGTGTCTTCGTTTTTCTTTTAACTTGTTTCATCATGCCAAACTTATTGAGTTTGTTTGTTTTTTTTTTTTTTTTATGGCGATTCGCTCCTCCGCGGTCGCCAAGGTCATAAAGGAGAGAAAGGAGAAACTCATCGCCGCAGTGTGTCCGAGTCCTCTGGTCTCAACATACCCTCTCCATCGGTTCACTCCAGGTGACCGGGTTCGATGCTCCGCTAAATGTTTTCTGGGTGGAGCTCATGAGCAAGTTCCTCTCCCTGAGGTCCAGTCCCATGCTCGAGGTCCTGATCCCCTTCCCCTTGACAACCCCCCACCTATACTTACCATTGAGGCCGGGACTGCTTCCGACCCTCAAGGTAAAGGCAAGGGGAAGAGCAAGAAGCACAAGAACCGAAGCCGTAGCGGAAGTAAGAGCAAAAGCAAGAGCTCGGGAGGCAGTAAACAAAAGAAAAAGAAGGTCCGTATTGAGAAAGAGCAACCCACTGAGGAGGAGATCTCTGCTGCACTACATGAGATAGCTCTTCGCCAGAAAAAATTGAACGAGGCTCGAGAGCAAACCCGGGTCGAGACTTCTCGACCCCAAAGAGAGTTTCTCGGCACCGCGTGATCCCTAGTTGGAACATTTCCCCGGAGAGCTCTATCATGAAGACCCGGACGGGTGAGGATTCCCTAGAGCTCTATCAAGCTTGTATTCTTCCTCTCGACCAGTTTGCCCTGGGCACAATGCCAGATACTAGGTTGGAGGACATTGCAGCCCATGACCTCATGCGGGTACTTTTCTTTCTTGACCTCCACTTAATTGTTTTGTCTTTATTCACCTTGGTTTATCTTATTTCGTCATATTTTTCGTTAGCCGCAAACATTGTGCACAACTTGACCCTTCGAGGTCATCATTGGAGAATCCGTTTTATGGAGGCTGAAGCCCACGCCACACGCCTTGAGAAAGAAAAAGTTGCTATTGAGGCGGAGATGAGATCCGAATACGAGACCCGTCTTAAGACGCTTGAGTCTAAGCTATCCGAGCTCGAAACACGTGCGCGAGAATCAAGCGCCCAAACCGAACGCGAGGAGGTCGTCCGCTTAGCCCGGGAAGGGCAAGAGAGTTTCGCACGGGCAAGAGGCCGGGAAGCGGGAGGCTCTCAACTCTCCGCGTTCGCGAACCGACCGACTCAAGCACGCCGTAAAGGGGCACAAGACTTCAAAACTTCACTGTTTTTGACCGACTTGTGGTGGAGAAGGCTGAGTTTGAGGTCTTGGGTTTCTATAAGTGTCAATCTCAACTTCGAGAAATTCGGCGGTTTTAAACCCATTTCGATCCAAGCAAGCTTGATCCGGAACTTGATGGCAACGGTGAAAAGACCTCCTTGAAGGAGTGGAAGAAGAGAATTTAGAAGACCACGAGTTCGGGTTTCTCCTCCAAGACCTGCACCGCTGTCGGGCGAAATCCTTCCCAAGAGGAAGGTGTTGGGGTCGCGGAAGGGGGGATGACATGCTTGATGTTGCTTCCTCTTGGGGGCAACCACATGAATTTCTTCCGCTCAAACCTTTTTGGCCCTCTTTAATTAGATTAATAGGGTTGTTTTGTAATGGGCATGGACCCCGAACTCGACGCTTTATCGTTGTGGTTGTACGAATTTAATTGCTTTAATCGATGTATTTGGGCACAACTTAAGACTTCGCTACCTTTTTCTCATTAATGGGTATTTCGCCTCACTTAATTGTTTTCGTCGTCCTTACATTTTGCCTTCTCTTTTTAATGTATTTCTTATTTTTATTTGCGTGTTTTTCTGGCCTTTCACATCTTAATACAAGTATTGGGGTCTCTTAGGACTCCTTGTAATTTGAGGTTGTTGGGGTCCTCCACGACCCCTACGAGGTGGGGGATCTCTTGGGATACCTCCTTTACTATTGAGATCTCGAGGTCTCACTTGCGAGGTGGGGGATCTATTGGGATCCCTCTTTTACTCTTTTTGGCGCAAGGCATTGAGATCTCGAGGTCTCACTTGCGAGGTGGGGGATCTCTTGGGACCCCTCTTTTACTCCTTTTGGCGCAAGGTATTGAGATCTCGAGGTCTCACTTGCGAGGTGGGGGATCTCTTGGGACCCCTCTTTTACTCTTTTTGGCGCAAGTTATTGAGATCTCGAGGTCTCACTTGCGAGGTGGGGGATCTATTGGGACCCCTCTTTTACTCTTTTTGGCGCAAGTTATTGAGATCTCGAGGTCTCACTTGCGAGGTGGGGGATCTCTTGGGATCCCTATTTTACTATTTTTGGAAACCGGTTATTGAGATCTCGAGGTCTCACTTGCGAGGTGGGGGATCTCTTGGGATCCCTCTTTTACTCTTTTTGGCGCAAGTTATTGAGATCTCGAGGTCTCACTTGCGAGGTGGGGGATCTCTTGGGACCCCACTTTTACTCTTTTTGGCGCAAGTTATTGAGATCTCGAGGTCTCACTTGCGAGGTGGGGGTCTCTTGGGACCCCACTTTTACTCTTTTTGGTGCAAGTTATTGAGATCTCGAGGTCTCACTTGCGAGGTGGGGGATCTCTTGGGATCCTCTTTACTATTTTTGAAAACCAAGGTTATTGAGATCTCGAGGTCTCACTTTGCAGGTGGGGATCTCTTGGGATCCCTCTTTTTACTTTTTGGCGCAAGTTATTGAGATCTCGAGGTCTCACTTATGAGGTGGGGGATCTCTTGGGACCCCACTTTTACTCTTTTTTGGCGCAAGTTATTGAGATCTCGAGGTCTCACTTTGCAGGTGGGGGTCTCTTGGGACCCCACTTTTACTCTTTTTGGCGCAAGTTATAGAGATCTCGAGGTCTCACTTGCGAGGTGGGGGATCTCTTGGGATCCCTCTTTTACTATTTTTGAAACCCGGTTATTGAGATCTCGAGGTCTCACTTGCGAGGTGGGGGATCTCTTGGGACCCCACTTTTACTCTTTTTGGCGCAAGTTATTGAGATCTCGAGGTCTCACTTGCGAGGTGGGGGATCTCTTGGGATCCCTCTTTTACTATTTTTGGAACCCGGTTATTGAGATCTCGAGGTCTCACTTGCGAGGTGGGGGATCTATTGGGACCCCTCTTTTACTCTTTTTGGCGCAAGTTATTGAGATCCCGAGGTCTCACTTGCGAGGTGGGGGATCTCTTGGGATCCCTATTTTACTATTTTTTGAAACCGGTTATTGAGATCTCGAGGTCTCACTTGCGAGGTGGGGGATCTCTTGGGATCCTCTTTACTCTTTTGGCGCAAGTTATTGAGATCTCGAGGTCTCACTTGCGAGGTGGGGGATCTCTTGGGACCCCTCTTTTACTCTTTTTGGCGCAAGTTATTGAGATCTCGAGGTCTCACTTGCGAGGTGGGGGGCCTCTTGGGTTCCTGAACTCGAGTTCTCTGTGATGAGCCTTTTGCGTACGCAATATTTACCATAACTATGTACATCAATTCCATTTCCAACTAAGGGAGCCATTAACTTGGTCTCCACCACATTCAACAAAATACGGGTTCAAGGGACATAACCCCTACCCTCTTTAACAAAAAACAAAATGCTCAAAAAGAGCTATATAAGTTTAGGTCTCATACTTCATGACCTCTACATCTTTTAACAAAAACATGGGGTTATAAAATTTCCCCTAATTTTAGCGAGATAACAAATCGTCAAATAGCAAGTTACCCGTTCTACACGTAGAACCTTCGTAGATTCTGGGCGTTTCAAGGCCTGGGGAGCTCATTGCCTTGTAGGTCTTCCAGGCGGTAAGCTCCCTTGCCAGAGACGCGAACTACTTTGTACGGGCCTTCCCAATTGGGATCTAACTTTCCCACGTGCTTGGACACTTCGACCTTTTTCAGGACGAGATCTCCCACCTGGAAATTTCTCCTCCTCACCCTCTTGTTGTACTCATTCATCATTCTTGCTTTAGCAAGAGGGATCCTTCCATAAGCGCGTTCTCTCCTTTCCTCAATGAGGTCTAAGTCACGCCTTGGGTTCTCCCGATTGACTCTCCATCAAAATTTTCAACTCTATGGGTGGGCTCGCCGATTTCA
The DNA here is from genome assembly GCA_016081115.2 of Rehmannia glutinosa. Taxonomy (NCBI): domain Eukaryota; kingdom Viridiplantae; phylum Streptophyta; class Magnoliopsida; order Lamiales; family Orobanchaceae; genus Rehmannia; species Rehmannia glutinosa. The sequence goes on along the minus strand of CM071930.1, from coordinate 5,996,428 downwards.
TTGGTATTATGGCTTGAACCGTAGATTGCGAAAGGTGTCTCGCCCGTAGCCGTCTTCGGGGTTGTTCTATAAGCCCACAGTACTCCTGGGAGCTCATCAACCCAATAGGTCTTCATTTGCTCCAGGCGCGTTTTTAAGTGTTGTAGGATTATACGATTTGCTACCTCTGTTTGCCCATTGGCTTGTGGGTTTCCAACTGAGGTGAAGTTCTGCTGGATCTTCATTTCTTTGCACCATTCTATTATCTTTTTTCCCTGAAACTGAGTTCCGTTATCTGAGATCAAGATCCGTGGTACTCCAAATCTACACACTATATTCTTCCACAGAAAGTTCATGACCTCGATTTCTGTGATCTTTGCCACGGCCTCCGCCTCTATCCATTTCGAAAAGTATTCAACAGCAACAATGATAAATTTTTTTTGCGCACGGGCTAATGGGAATGGCCCCAAAATGTCAATCCCCCACTGGTCGAAAGGGCACGCGATGGGTATTGAGGTCATTGGTGTAGCTGGTTGGTGCGGCAGGTTCGAGTGTAGCTGACACTTCTCGCATTTTTTGACAAACTCGGCGGCGTCTTGCATCAATGTTGGCCAAAAATAACCCTGGCGCATGACCTTTAAAGCTAGTGATCTTCCTCCGGAATGATTCCCACAACATCCTTCATGTATCTCTTGCATCACGTATGCATCCCTTTCTGGAGCTAGGCACTTGAGCATGACTCCAGCTACCGATTTCTTATAGAGGTTTCCGTTGATCATGCAAAAACGGGATGCTCTTACCCGGAGGCGCTTTGCCTCTAACGAGTCTTCTGGTAAGTGACCTTGTAGGAGGTAATTTTTTATGCCTTCCATCCAGGTCTCGGGACATGAGATCTTGAGCACAAGACCCGTCGTGGGGCATAAGTCAATCGGGTCTTTTCCAGATCCGATTTCAGGCTCTTCGGTTGTTAGGACAACCACTTTTCTAGAACTAACTCGGTGATACTACTTGCAAACTTAGCGGTCGCTTTTCTTGATTCTCCGTCCTGGGACTTGGTGAAGTTGGAACCGCCAAGCTTCCAATTAATTGCCTCACTCGCCCAGGTATGCTACCATGGTTTTTTTTTCTTTGGCTTCAGACTCTCCTTGGACTGCATAGCTACCAACGTGAATCTGTGTATGCTACTAGCTTCTTCGCTGGCACTTTTGAGCTAATTTTATGCCCGTTATTAAGTGCTTCATACTCCGCCTCATTATTAGTTACCCCAAACTCAAGTTTCAATGCGATTTCCACTCAGGTCATTCGGACCTTGCAGAAGGATCCCGCCCGCCTTCTTCGATACCGAGCCATCGACGTGGAGCATCTAATTTTCTCGAGATGGGTTCGATCGGGTTTGACATCTCTATCAGAAAATCAGCAAGGACCTGGGCCTTTATGGTTGTTCTTACCTGGTACCTGATGTCGAATTCCCCTAAATCTACTGCCCATTTAACCAAACGACCTGCCAGGTCCGGTTTACCCAAGATCTGCTTTAGCGGCTGGTTGGTTAAGACGATAATCATGTGCGATTGAAAATAGGGTCGGAGCTTCCGAGCTGAGGTCACCAGGGCTAGAGCTAGCCGACCTCGCAGTATCGTTCTTCTCGCCGGAGGACCTCATCGACATAATAAACCGGTTGGTGGACTCCCTTGTTCTCCCTTACCACCGAGCTCACCGCCCGGGTGAGATGCGAGATACAGTAAAGGGGTTCTCCTTAATCGGCCGCGAGCAAAGGGGGTGAGGTCAGGTACGTCTTGAGCTCCTGAAAAGACTTCTCACACTGATCCGTCCACTCGAAATTTTTCACATTTTTTAGAGTAGCGAAGAAGGGCAAGCTACGATCTCCGGACCTGGAAATGAAACGGTTCAGGGATGCTACCATTCCCGTCAACTTCTGCACCTCCTTGACGCTTCTTGGCGATGCCATCTGGATCACCGCCTTAATTTTTTTGGGATTTGCTTCTATTCCGCGTTCATTGACGAGGTAACCCAAGAACTTGCCACCTTTGACTCCAAAGGTGCATTTTGCCGGATTGAGTTTCATTTTGTACCTTCTCAATACCGCGAAAGACTCCGCCAAATGGTTTAAGTGATCATTCTCTTGCTCGCTTTTCACTAGCATGTCATCCACGTACACTTCCATAGTTACTCTGATGAGATCTTTGAAAATCATATTGACAAGTCTTTGGTAGGTGGCGCCCGCATTTTTGAGCCCGAACGGCATGACCTTATAGCAAAGAGACCCCGGTATGTTACAAAACGAGGTCTTTTTCTGTTTTCCTCTCGCCATTGATATCCGATGATAACCTTGGTACGCATCCATCATACTTAGTAATGCACATCCCGGTCGAGTCCACAAGTAGGTCGATCCGGGGAAGTGGGTATGGGTCTTTGGGACAAGCTTTGTTCGGGATCCGTGAAGTCCGTACACATCCTCCATCTCCCGTCCGTTTTGGTACGACTACAACATTAGAGAGCCAATCCGTGAATTGCACCTCAACGATGTACCCTGCTTGGAGTAGCTTGTCGACCTCAACCTCTATGATCTTGTTCCTTTCTGCCCCGAAACTTCTTTTCTTCTGTTTTACCGGCTTTATAGCGGGATCAATGTTAAGGCGATGAACAATGACCTCTGGGTCTACTCCCTCCAGGTCTGTCGGTTCCCAATCAAACACATCATAATTCTTTTTCAGAAATTCGATCATCATGAGCTCTTGGGTCGGGGTCATTTGCGACCCGATCCTCGTGGTCTTTGTTGGGTCGTCCGGGTCCAACTGAACTACGAGGTACTCTTCCACCGGTTCCATCCGGTAATCTTCCGGTTTGGATTTCTTGCTGAAGCTTGGCTCCCCCACGCATACCTGTTTTATTAGTTTCGGGGTGGCCCTCTTCACTTCACTCTTTTTCAGAGACAAATTGTAGCATTCCCTAGCCATCTGCTGGTTCCCCCTGACTTCTCCTACTCCAAACTTTGTGGGGAATTTCATTTTCAGATGGTAAGTGGACACCATGACTTGAATAGGTTCACCGCCTGGCCGCCTAATATCATATTATAGGCAAAAGGCACCTGCACCACCAGATACTTAACCATGAAAGTTCTTCTACATGGCTCCTCTCCGAGAGAGGTAGGCAAGTCAATTGTACCCAGGGGTACGACCTCATGACCTCCGAATCCCGTGAGTGGCGTCGCCACTGGCTTGATTGAGGTTATCCCGAGGTCCATCTTTCTCAACACACTTAGGGCTATAACATCCACTGAGCTGCCACTGTCCACCAACACTTTCCGCACGGCGAAGTTTGCCACATCCATTGTAATAACCATGGGGTCATTATGCTCTAGGTCCAATCCTTGAAGATTTGTTTGATCGAAGGTGATCGAAGGACCTTGGATCGTGTTGACCTGATGACCTCTCACCGCCTCCGGCTTGTGGGCTCTGGCGTATCTTTTTCGAGCTCTTTGTGAGTCCCCATTAGTCGGTCCCCGCCTATCACGTGTATTACTCCCTTCCGAGGTAAATTATCTTGCGCGTGAGGGGGGTGCTTGGTCTGCGGGTCTCTTTCCTTTGTCTGGACCCTGCCTATTACGCTCCGGTGACCTGCTGCGAGACCTCCTCGCCGGGTCTTGCCTGTGAGGTGGTTCGCGTTGAGCCTTAAAGTGCTGGAGGTACCCTTGTCGGATGAGCCTCTCAATCTCGTCTTTCAATTGGAAACAATCCTCCGTGTCATGCCCATGGTCCTTGTGGAAATAACAATATTTGTCCGAATTACGCCTATTAGAGTGGATCTCATTTTCTTTGGCCACCTCACCAATCTTGAGTTCTCGATGGCCATCAAGCGCGCGCAACCTAGCCTGTTCAATGGAGTATAGGTTTGGAATTTTGGTCCGTCCAGCTTTGGTGGATTTCCATCCCGATCTTTCTCAGATATGTGCCGGCTCACCTCCCTGGACTCTCTCTTGTCCCTAGTTCTCGCGTTTTGGGACCATTCGCGATCTTTCGGGAGTTCATTTCTTCCTCATGTATATATCTTTGTGCCATCTCCATCAAGTTCTCGACATCGCCGGGGTCTCGGGCTAAAGGCGATGCGAAAGGTCCCTTTTTCGAGAGCATGAATCATGACATCGATCATCATATCAATCCTTAGTTCATCTACCTCCAAAACCTCATTGTTGAATCGGTTAATGAAGTCTCGAAGGGCTCTTCCTCCTGCCGAATAGTAAAGAGGTATGTGGTTGATCTCTTAGCTTTCTTCTTGCTAGCAAAGTGAAAAAGAAATTTCCTTACTAGCGATCATAAGTCACCACGGTGCCGGTAGGCTTGTGAACCACTCTTGAGCTCGACCCAAAGAACGCCGTGATGAAAACGCGGGCGTTAATGGCGTCGATTGCCCATATAGTTGCATCACGTGTTCAAATGCCGTTAGGTGTTCTTGAGGGTCCTTGCTTCCATCATCATATCGGTAGGTGGGAGCTTGAAATTGGGTCACTACTTCCATCAAGATCTCTTCACAAAAAGGGGACCCATCTTTTGCAGAGCGGAGGTAATCGCCTCTCCTCTTCATCTCTTCCAACTTCTTAGTGGCGAGTTCAATTTGCTCGCTAAGCTCCCCGTAGGTTGTCGCTTTAATGGTATTCGCGCCATCTGGCACCCCTAAACCTTCGACCCCTAATCCCTTTCTCGGGAGATCCGGGTCTCGGGGGGGTCCGCTTTCGGCCCTTCTTCTTCTTGCTCAATACCTCCGGGATACTCTTCTTTTTCCAAGCGCTTGCGACCTTCATGGTCTTTGCCCGGACTGTCATGGGGTCGGGGGTCGGGTACTATCCTATCCCTGTCTCTCCCTTTGCTAGCCGTTGACTTCTCTCCATGACTAGTTTATCGAAATCCTCCTTCCTCATTGAGATCATTTGGTGGGGTCTTCCTCCCTCGTATCCAGGAAGGTCCGATATTGACCGGGACGAAGAGAACTCGATTGTTGCATCTCCTTATCCTTCCCGGGGGTGCAGACCCCTTTTGAACATGTTTCAATGGGGTCTCCATCGTTCCGCACCTCCTTTCCAAGAAAAGGGAAAAAGATGTTTCCCATGACGGCGCCAATCGATTTAGATCGGCGTGTTACCTTCGGGTCTCGGACTTTCGGTAACCAGGGTTCGAGTTCTTGTGCGACTGAAATAGACGAACACACGTTAGGCTAGCCGGGGGTGGTCCCGGCTAAGACCCTCCGATGCTTAAGTCAGATCGGGTTCGAGAGGTACGGGGGTGTGGGGACAGCAAATGTAAAAGTGAGTAGTTAATGTGTCAGAGTGAATTATGTCCTATCAAGTTACTGTATCAGAGTATTTATAGATATTCCTGGCCAATGAAGAATGCGCCACGTGTCATCATCTGAGGGGTGGAGTTGTACTTGAGTGTCAGGGAAATCAATGGACCACAATCTCGGGTAATACCCATTCTCTCATTCCGGGTCGGATATGGGGCTCCAGACCCTATTTGGAGACCTCACTGTATGGCTTCAAGATCTCACTGCCTTATCAAGTATGAAATTAAAAATGAATCTGGATGGTTTTTTATTCATAAAAAGACTGGATTTTCTAAAATATAATATATTTAGCTTTAATATTTTTTATAAAATGAATCATAATAATATTATATAAAAAAGATAATTTTTCTATCTCTTTATTATCTTTACATCTCATCAATCAAGTTATCTTGAATTATTTAAATAGAAACATTGAATTTACAATTATATAACTAAAAATGTTTTTGGATATTTTTTTATGCATGAAAATATGTAATTTTTGGTAACGTGTATATATATATATATTTGGTTATGATATTTTCTAAAAATTGAAATAATAATATTTAATATAAAAAAGAGGCATTTGTCAATCCCATTAATATCCGACATGTCATCAATCAAATTATTGTGATAGATATTAAAAAATATAAAATTATTTTATTTATGTCGATTGCGAAAAAAGTGGCTAAAAGTCGATTGTGAGAAAATAATATTATTCCAAGCCCCCCTGCGCCCCATCTATCCATTTCTCTAATCTTGATTACATGAACTGAAAAAAAAAATTATTTCATTTATTTATGGAATTTAATTGTATTTCCATTAACAGGGCGTCATATTATTTTTTTTTGATCGGTTACAGGGCGTCATATTAAATATCAGTGATGGTGATCCTAGTTTGGCAAATATGGACTACAGTTAACAACAGCACCTATAAATCTAGAAATTGGCATTAATTTTATTTTTTTTATAAATAGAAATAAGTTAGGTTTCCTGTTGAAAATAATATAACAAGTGCATAATAGAAATAAGTTAGGTTTTCTCGTGCATAAATACTATTAGAGATTTAGAGTGCATTTGGATAGGATATGGGATGAGAAATTTGCAACTCTTAGCTAAATTCACACCTTATTTGACATATACATTTAAATTAACGGCTTTCAAATTCATCATTATGGTTTAGTTCATTTTCAAAGGATTTTAAATCTCTCCCATGGTTTAGTTCATTTTCAAAGGATTTTAAATCTCTCCCAAAATCTAGTTACTTGAGATTCATTCTTTTTTTCCCCTTTATTCACACTTACATATTCACACACACGTACTACACACATTTATATATACACTGCACACACACATCATACATTTACACACATTTATTAAATGTTAAGTAAGAAAATGAATAGAGCTTTTAAATTATTTTATCAAAATTTTATGATAGACATGAAATTTCTACACGAATATCCAAACAAAAAATTGAATTCAAATTTAAGGTATCTGAAATCCCTTCGTCTAAATAGTTTCAGAAAAAAGTGGCCGTATCATTGATACAATGTAATATATAACCTTTTCTTGAATAATATGTCCGTTTTGACTGATTGAATGACACATGTTTGTTGAAGAAGAAGATGTGAAGAATGACATACTTGTTTCGTTCTTGCACATCGGCTAGGGCAGGTTCGGGCCTGTTTGTTTATGTTTCCATGGTCCATTTCCAGTTTCTGGAGTTGGAAATAGAATTTTGAGAATTTATTGGTTTTCGTGTGGAAATTGGGATTGTGTTTGGATGAATGAATTGAAATGTATTTTATGTAGGGTTGGAAATGAGATTGTGTTTGGTTTGAGTAGTTTTAAAATATTATTTTATGTATATAATAATTGAAAAGTTGGTAGTGGTGGGGTCCACTTCAATATTTTAATTTGAATATATAATATTATATTTGTAAGATTATAGTTGATGGGTCCCATTAGATAGTTATAATTTAAAAATAGTAATATTTTAAGTAGATAAAGTTGATAATGGTGGGTCCCATATATATAATTGGGTTAAAATATGAAAATAGTGATTGATAAGTAATGATGAGTGATGTAGGGTAGTGTATAGGTTTGAGATGTTGTTTTATGTGAAAAATAGAAAATAAAAATGATGATTTCCATTGGAAATTTTATGAACAAACATGATTCCACTTTTATGTATAGTTGGAAACTGGAAAGAGGTCATTGGAAACATAAACAAACAAGGCCTTAGATTTTCAGACTTCAGTATTTATTTGATGACATGTTGTAATTCTCCACATCTTCTGGGTTAAAATAGAAATACCATGTATTATTTGAGGACAAAAAGATAATTTCAATTGTAAAAATAACCTGGTAATAGTTTCAATTGAAAATGTGATTAATTCATGGGTCATCCCTATCACGCGGGCCGACATCATAAACCCAAACGCAATAAAAAAATGTGATAAGGATAGTATCATCCCTTTTCACATTATCCAAACGCGCCCTTAAATGATTGAGAATGTAGACAATCCATCGGCTTCGTAAATCATCGAAATAATACAGATTCCTACTACAATTACTGAAAGTGAATGAAATCCGTCAAAAATTGACCACACTTTTCACTTTTGCTCATCTCATCCCACAGATTCTCCATGGACTCTTTCTATCTCCTAATTTATTTTCTCAGGTTAACTAACCACCTCTTCTCTTTCTTTCTTCTTTTTCTTCTTCTTCTTTTTTTTTTTTTTTCAATTAATCCCCCTTTTCTCCTATCCCACTTCTTGATTGTACGTGCAGGAGACATGAGAGGCGGAGATGAAGAGGCGGAGATTGATCGGCTGCCCATCGATTTATTAGCCCATATATTTTCCCTGCTCAGTTGCTTTAAAGATTTGGCTCAGTAAGTCAATTCTTTGGTTAATTATTCTATATTTGCTTTAATTTGATTTTTTTTTTTTTTTATCTTTTTGTGTGTTTGTTGATGCAAAAATGCATACAGGGTAAGCAGGGTTTGCAGGAAATGGAAGCAGGGAGTTGAGGAATCTTTGGCTCGGAGAGAAAAATTGAGTTTCTCGGGATGGAAAATGGATGATGAGTCCACCACGCGCCTAATTCTCCTAGCTTATAGCCTCAAGGAGCTCGACATGTATGATGTTTTTTTATTCTTTTTTACCTAATTATATTTGACTCAAAGAGGATTTCATGGCGTTTGTTTTTTTTATGGTGTCTGTTGATGAAAGAAATTTTCTACCATGGTTGTTGCTTATGGTCTTGAGTTTTTAGTTGAATGTTCTTAGTTACAGTTCTATTTGTGGTATATGTATTTTTATTGAAATTAGTCTGGTATGAAGTTTTTTATGGTGACTATAATTCCAATGCTGAGAATATAATGGATAGGATTAATTACAAAAGCGACCCCTGAGGTTCGGCCTAATTACAAAAGCTACCCTTGAGGTTTACTCTAATTACAAAAAAAACTAGCTATCTTTTAAAATTACAAATACTCCCCTGATATTTGTTTTTAGCTTATAAACTTGCACCCTCAAATGGGGGTGTTTGTTAGGTAAATACAAACCTCACGGGGTATTGTAATTTTGAAAGATAACTGGAGTTTTTTTGTAATTAGGCTAAACCTCAGGGTAATTTTTGTATTTATTCCTAATGGATATGATAACTGGGAATTTGACACTGTTTTCGAATTCCAGAATGGAATCACATTCTTTCTTGGATCATGATGCTTGGGATGAAAAATTGGATATTTTGGGAAATGTGATTGAATGTATTTGGATGAGAGGAAATTGGGATGATGAAATTTTGTTGGTTGCTTAATACTTGCAGTGTGGTGCTAATCTTTGGTGCAGGAATGCATGGCTACAGATAATTACTTCTGATTGGGAGTGCATATCATTTTAAGTGTACTATCAACTATGTGTGGCCAGCAATGTGTAAACCATATATATTGTAAACAAACAGGTTAATTAAAAAAACTACCCATGAGGTTTAGTCTAATTACAAAAAAAAAAAAAAAATCATTGTCTTCCAAAATTACAAATACCCCCTTAACATTTGTTTCTCTTTTAGAGATTGCACTCTCAAGAGGGAGTATTTGTTAGGTAAATACAAACCTCAAGGTTGTTTGCAACACTTTAAGGGGGTTCTTGTAATTTTGAAAGATAGCTGGAGGATTTTTGTAACTAGGCTAAACTTGAAGGGTAGTTTTTATAACTAACCTAAACAAACAAGAAAATGAGTACTCATAGGTGTAGCAGCATCTAGAGACACATCATTTTGATTGTCTAGTTTATGTTATTGATTTCTATATAAACCGTAGATCAAGGAGCCGATGGGGTTGCCAAATAACAGATTACGGGCTGCACCAATTGTCTATGGCAAAATGTATTGGCAATCTGTCTTCAGTTTCTCTATGGGGTTTGACAGCAGTCACAGATAAAGGAGTCATTCAAGTGGTATGCAGTAATTTTTTTATTCTTGCACTGAAATTATGTTTTGAGCAGCAATACTAAACTAAAACGCATTCGTGATTTCTTTTGACATTTTTGCCATTTGATAAGAGAATATCATGTTCTGATGTGTAAAGTTCTTACTGCTTACTAGATAGGGATTAAAAAAAATTGAAGTTGGGGCTAATTACAATAAACCCATAGGTGTATCAAAATTACAAAAAGCCCCTCATGTATGATTTTATCTTAAATTTAAGGGGGGGTAACTGTAATATTTCTACAAATATCGGGGGGTGGGGTGGTTAAATGTTTTTTGCTTATGAAGGGGACAATTTAATATGCAATCAAGCCTCAAGGGGTTTTTAGCAATTTTCAAAAAACCTTGGTGTTTTTTTGTAATTAGCCCGAACTTCCGGGGGGGTTGTTTGCAATTATTCCTAATAGATATTGCTGTGTAGTTTAAGATAAAGCAACATGGGTTGTGATAACCTTTGTCCTTTATTATTGGTATTGTTTAAGTAGGAGGTGAAGTTCTCAACATGTCAACCAGCATATAGATACGTACACCATTTCGTTGGAGCCAATATCCATGAATCTGTAAATAAAGACATTAAAGGTTCTTGACCTTGATCGTTGTCGTGTTCAATGTTCAATGTTCAATGTTCGAATATCAAGGAGGAGGTATTTGTAGTTCTGAAAGATGGCTGAAATTTTTTGTAATTAGAGTGAACGTCAAGGGTATCTTTTGTAATCATCCCTATACATAAAGTAATCTTCATCCTTAGCACCAACATTGTCGACTACGTATTGGCTTTGGTTTGTTCATGTTGATTTTAGTTATAACACATTGGTGTCTCCTGCAGATTTCCAGAGCTACTTCTCTACAACACCTAAATATTGGTGGTACATTTATCACAGATGCTTCTATATTTGCCATTGCAGATAGCTGCCCTCATCTGAAGGTACAATTCTTGTTCGAAAAACATTGTGATCCATGTCAGTAATTTAATCATAATCTCAATATCCTAAAAACTAGCACAAGATTTCATGTTCCACTTTGTGTATTCGAGGATGATTGAACACGTGTTTATGTGATATACACATGTCAAGTCGTATATACACGTGTTAATCATCCGACTGAGTGGAATATGAAGTATAGCCTAATATGATAACTACAGTGTTACACTTTGCTGTTCAACATAATCGACAAATAGTATTTTCTTTTTCCAGACTCTTGTTTTGTGGGGTTGCCGTCAAGTAACTGAGAACGGACTTCTTTTTCTTGTAAATAAATGCCGCAAACTCGAGTCGATCAATGTATGGGGTATGAGGGTACCTTTGGACTGCTTTATTGGTCTGCTTACAATAAGTCCAGCACTTCAAATACAGCCCAAAGGTGTGCTTTTAAACGATGACAATCTCCCGATGTGGCTTAGTTATTAAGGGAGGATTATCCTTTATACGAAACTACAGAAAATTCTCAAATTTATTTGTGAACTGTGTGACATGTATATATTGTTTATTCTCATTATCTATTCAAATATCAATAAAGATGAAACATATATTACACAATGGGAAATGTACGACATTGTTATTTTACTCGGGTGAATTGGCTCTGTATACATGTACAGTTGGATGCATTTGACAAACCTGAATTGCACATTTGAATCTTTGGGAGTGTTAGCAGAAACTTCTACTTTTAGAAGTGATTTATTGTAGCAGAAGTAAAAGTAGTTGAGAATTATAAGTTGGTAGTATTTGCAAATAGAATCATAAGTTGGTTGTGTTTAGTAAAAAAAATTGTAATAATGCTTATTTGTTTGTAAAAATCAAACCAAAAGCATAATTAGAAATCTAAAGCATACATCTCTTGCTTTTAGATTCTGATTATCAGAAGCAGAATCAGGAGCAGAAGTTGGCATCTGCAAATACTAAAAATAATTTTTTTTCCAGTAAAAAACAGAGAATCATATTTTTTTTAGTGATTGCAAACATTCCCTTTATCTAATCTATAAAATTCATATTACATAGCATCTCTAAAATGAGAAAAATTAGGACATCCCTCTGAGAAACAAACAATGCTAACGTTTTTGGCTGTAAAATCTAGTGGAATGGAGTTTCAGATATTCTTTTTTCTTGTCTTTATATTTACACAAGATACAAAATATACCAGCATCTCTTCTATCTCCTAGATATACAAAAAAAAAAATACAAAAAAAAAAGAAGAAGAATACACCATTTCTTAAACAAATCAACATGGAACAGCAGGAAACAAAAATCAATTTTACGAATCAAATAGATTATAGCCTCAATTGCAGCCTAAGAGAAGGGTATGTTTATCGTTGTTACCTTTCTTTCGTCGCCAGAATAACCTCTCGAAGAAACTTCTGCCTCCATTTTTCTTACATGAGACAATGTCCATCGAAGCAATCGTAGTTTTACTTTTGGCTTCGTGATTAATAATTCCGTTTGGATTAGTGGAAAACCCCATTGCTCCATTGGTACTAACAGCAGACTTGCTGTATCCATTTTGATCATCTTTTTCGGATTGATGATTATCCTCTGCTAACATTTTATCCAGTAGACACGATCGATGGCTGTTATTTTTCCGAGGAGTTGACAAAGCGGAAATAACAGAATCAGCTGGTGTAGATGTGACCTTGTTAAAGAGAGCTGCATCACTTGGTGAAGCCAATGCCTTTAATTGCTTCCCGAGATTTAGGATAGTTTCTTGGCACTCGGCTAGTTTTTCTGAAGCTGCTGTAATCTCCCAATCCTACATAATAATGGCAACACATCACCACAATAACATGAGATGTGTCCTGTTCTGAGTATGGGAGTGTTGGGAGTGTTTGCAAACGCTTAAAAAAAAGTGATTGTCAGCTTTTGAGAGGGAGAGAGAGAGAGAGAGAGAGAGAGAGAGAGAGAGAGAGAGAGAGAGTAGTTTTTAGCGTTTTCAAATGTCAACTTTTGTTTTTTATTTTGCGTATTTTAATAAGGATGTAAATGCAGGGAAGGTGTGCTATAAGTTTATGATGATGCTTCTGGTTTTTTTACACATAATGCACTTTTACAACTTATTTTCCAAACTCTTACAACTTATAATCCGAACACTCTCGCTTAATTTATTCAACTTTTAGCTCTTTTTTACAAACACTATTAACTTCCGAATATCACTTCTTCTGCTACAATAAATTACTTACTCTAAGAGTAAAAGTTTTTGCAAGCACTCCCTATAGATCATAACCTACTACGGCAAGCAAATTTCCTAAATTTCAACAATTTGGTGCAGAGATTTTATCTTCTAGATCACTCATGCCTGTGTAATTTCTTACATGACTATCTCAATATTGTCTTCATATTCTGGTTCAAATCTAAAGTATGAGACCGAGAATTGCAGATTGTCATGGAATTTAGTTTACTCTTAGGTAATATACAACCTATTAAGACCCATTTCTTACAGTAAGCAACTGCATGGGTTCGTTTTTCCTGCCATTTTGCTTAAATTGTTTAATTAGTTCTACCAAACTAATGTAATGAACTTTTAAATTTTGAAATTCCGGCAAAAAACAAAATCTGATTGAATGCAGTAGCAGTCTGATAAAGATGTAAAATTTGATCTTCAAACATAATTCCCAGACATCAGAAGTTAAACATCGAATAGAACAAACTTACATTTTGAAGTTGCTTTTCCCAGTGCTTTCCATTATCAGGAACTTCCTTGCTTGCCATGCTGAAATCACATAAATTTAGGAAATCGATAGCCGAAAAATGTGTTCCCAAATGAAAAAACATTACAAAAATCTACCTTTTTAGCTGTAACTTTAGGTCATGGCATGTCTCTTCAAGTCTTTTACAAGACTGATTTTTATTTTCCAGCTCATTTTCTAAATCTGAAATCCTTTGGCAAGCTTTTTCCCATTCATGATTCGTTTCTAAATGTTTTTCAATTTGATTTCCAATATCGCCCTTTGATTGCTTCATAGTATCCATCTCTGACTCAAGATTCTCAACTATGTCTTTAGATTCTTGAATTTGAATTCTGATGCTTTCACCCTTAACAATTTCTGGCTGAAGCCTCTCTTCCAAATCTAAAATCGATAAGTCCTTATTTGCCTCCACTTGACAAGAATTGTTATTACCACTCAGAGGAGAAACCATCGGAAGATACAACATATTTTGTCTGAAAATAGGCAGTTTATTACATTCTGCAGAATGGTAAGCCCATCCACTATCCACCTCACTCTCACTTCTCGATTCATCCCAGTCTAAACGACTCATGATCGCATCCTTCATGCTCGAAACGTCCTGAAGGGAAAAACAGTGATTTATGACCCATTCCAAATTCGAAGCCACTAGCTGAGCAAAATGTTCAATATTGGCCGTTCCATTTAATAAATCATTGCAAGTTCGAACGAATTCTTGCAAAATGGCAGAAAGTTCAGCGGTTTTCCATTGAAACACTCGTACCATGTAGCCTGTTGGGTTTTCCGAAGTCTTATACGACAAAAGCTTATCGTCTGATGAAGTTTCTCCCACACTTTTATCTTGAGAATGTATATTTATTCCCTCTAGAAGCTCGACGACCTTGTGTATCGATACGGTCACGTTTGACACTCTGTTTGAGATATTATTACCATTTCTTGTATCCGTAGAATCAAGATTCATTGTCTTATTTGTTGATGTCTGAATAACAAGCCCACTTCCAGCCGGATAGTCGGCAGAAACTACTGCTAATTTTTCCATCTCAGCAAAATCATCCATGAGATTAATGTCTGAAGTTGTCATATTCCTGTGAGATGGTGTTCCCAATTGTTTCTCATTTTTGATATGTTCGAGTTCTGATATCAAAGCAGAAGCCCAAGACTCGGCACAGCTGGCTTTGTCATCACTTCCCACATCGGACGAGTGTTCCTGTAAGAAACATGAGTGTTTACCTGGTTTTTCTTCAGTTGTTTGGCCTTTTAAGGATTCTTCAAGCTGTCCTTCGGCTCGTGATAACCTGGAAGCTGTACGTGCATGCACGGTCCTGGAAAATTCGAGTTCGCCCGATTTCTTGTTAAGGGCATCTTTCAAAGCCCTGTTTTCTTCTTCCAATTCAATGCAAAATTCCATCGAACTACTCGGAGAAGGATCTGATTTTTTCCTCCTCGTTTCAACTTGATCCTTTCCGAGCATTTCGATTTCGCTCTTCATTTTCGCCAAAGTGGCGGGACCCGGTAAACGTTTACGAACAAGGAGACGAAGCCTTTGACATTCCGTTTCTAATTTCGCAATCTTTTTTACACTCTCCATCTGTTGCTTTCGAGCAACATCAGCCGTTCGGCGGTTAAATTCTCTCTCCTCGTTCCGAATGTCAACCTCCTTCTCGAGAACGCGAACCTCGTATTTCAAAGAAGCGTTTTCCTTTTCAGTGGATTCTAATCTCAACCTAAGGGCATTAAAATCTGCATCCACTTGAGTTCTGTATCTGCTTAAATCTTCAACCATTTTTTCCTTTAATGATATAACGTTATTGAGTCGAGTATTTTCAGCGTCTAATTTACCGAGCTTTTTACCCGCCTCCGCGAACTTTTCATCTAACCCGATTCTTATTTTCTCAAATTCTTCTGAAGTTTTCAACACTGCGCCATGAACTCTTTTCTCCTGTTCTTCACGAACAAAACGCAATTGTTGCATACATTCCTTCAATGCTGCATCTAATTGGCCTATTCTTTCTTCAGAAGCAGATTTCTGCATTAAAACCTTTTCGAGTTCTTGTTTCAAAGATACGGCTTCAGTCTCTGCCTTTTCCCAGCCTATATGCATATATATAAATCAAGAAAATTTTGAAAAAAATAAATAAATAAATAAATAAATTGACAAATTCTTCTTTCCATAATCAGCATGTGCAGAGCAAAATGAAGAAATCGAGTTATTTACAAAACTGTTGAACAGTAAATCACCTGCAATAGCTTCCTCTGCTATTTTCATCTGTTTCTTTGCAATCTCATCCTTGGCATTACATTCAGAGAGAGCAGATGAAAGCTTTTCATTTAATATTTGAAGATCTCTTTGTAGATCTGTTTTCTCAGTCAGAAGATTCTGTACCTGTAAAAATCAATGTATCATTAGGTTCTGTATCTGCACAAAATCAATTTCCATAACTCTAAGCAAATCGCCTCATACTCGAAATAGAAGTTACTTCCAAAAAATTTAACCCATTAATTCAAAGTTGAGTACTACTACTTTCTCCAGCCTAAATTTGTGTCACCAATTAAAAGCAGTGGTCCAAGGATATTAATGATCCTCAATAAGGATAGAAAGAAGCTGTCATTCACTAAAATTCCCAATGTGAAATTAACAATTTCAATTCATACAATTAAAATCTTTAGTCTATTTGGAAGAATCTGTATGTCAAGCAACTGGAAGAATAAATATCGCCTAAATGAGGGATAACAAAATGAACTCAACAATTGTTGAAACAGAAAACCATGAATATCAGAGTTAGAAATTTTAGACCACAGCTGCAAAAGTGCAACTGACATGATGAGACAAATATAATAAGCAATTGATAAACAGACCTCAATTACTTCTTCACTTTTTCTCGAAGAATTGCTTGCTTTATCAGCTACTAAGGTTTTCTCAGTAGATCTTTTCTTCCAAAGCCATGACTTCTGATCCATTGTGTTTTTTCAGTATCTTCCAGCTCAAACAGATTCAAAAAATCGCAGAAACTCTGTCAAAATTACACGGATTAATTTCAGCCTAGTCAATACGTCCAAAATTTCACCCTAAAAACTGTTAGATTAATTTGTGTACATAATTATAGTAGAATTTTGGGAAGAGAATTTCATAGATGAACTTGCAAGAATGACAAGTCTTTAATGATACAATGAAGACAATACAAAATGAAATGGGGAGGCTACTACAATATATAGATAAAACCCTAGCTAACAACTAAGAATGGAAAATACAAAACTACCCCTATAACATAAATAACAATATAACTCTAACATCCCCCCACAAACTCATGATGATGTAGTAGAAATCATCGAGAGTTTGCCAACCAAAAAGAAACGGAAGGCGGATGCGACTTGGTGAAAAGATCCGCAATCAGTAAAGATGATGAGATGAATGGTAAGTCGGGGTCCCATGTTGCGGTGATGACGAGTGACATGACAATCAATCTCAATATGCTTTGTTCTTTCATGGAAAATCGAGTTGTGAGCAATCGAATAAAGACTTTGGTTATCACAATGCATAGGAGTAGGTGATGATAAATGAACACCCATATCCGCAAGAAGCCAACGTAACCAAACTATTTTCGGTTGTAGTAGACGCCATTGCCCGACTCTGCCTCTGTGGAGGATCGAGACACAACATTTTGTTTCTTACTCTTCCAAGAAATAAGTGAGTCTCCAAGAAAAATACAAAAACCGGTGGTGGATTTTCGATCGGTAGGATCACTAGCCCAATCCGCATCGAATATGCCTCAACTCTAATGAAGATGTAGATGGAAACAAAAGACTCTCGAAAAGAGTGCCACGGAGGTATCGCAAGATACGAGTAATGCATGCCCAATGAATCGTAGTAGGACTAGTGACAAACCGACTCACAATATGAACAAGATATGCGATATCTCGGGACGCGTAATGGTTAGATAAACCAAACTTCCAACAATAGTGCGATATAAGGTAGGATCGAGACAATGGTGTGCCATCGAGAAGGAGAATATCGAACATTAAGTTCAAGGCGTATCAAGTCCGAGTATCAGAAGACGAGCTCGACTCGAAGTATGTCAAACAATGTACTTGGATGTGAAAGAAGATAACCTCGAGGGGAGCGGGCTACCTCAATACCCAAGAAATATCGCAAAGGTCCCAAATCTTTCATTTCAAAGCGAGAAGCTAACTTTCAGATTTCAACAATGCAATCCCATCAATATCATCACCGGTGATGATCATATCATCAACATATAAGGAAAGAAGAATAATACCAAAGACGTATACGCTTGAAGAAAAGGCGAGAATCATGGTTCTTCGAACTAAAACCAAGTGAAGTAAGCACGACAGAGAATTTTTCAAACCAAGCCCGTGGAGCCCCTGTTTGAGACCATACAATGCTTTCTTAAGCTTGCAAACTTCGCCACGATTATGAGGAACTCCAGGTGGTGGGATCATGTAAACTTCTTCTTGAAGATCACCATTCAAGAAGGCATTTTTGACATCCAATTGAGAAATGTGCCATTTTGGACGGAAGAAACCGCAACAAAGAGTACGAGCGTGAGTAGTCATCTTTGCAACAGGGCAAATGTTTCCTCATAATCCATACCATCTTGTTGTGAATAACCTTTAGCAACCAATCGTGCTTTATATCGCTCAATCTGAACCATCGATTTGGTTTTAATTTTATAAACCCAACGCGAACCAATTGCGGATTTACCAGGAGGTAAAGATACCAAATCAGTGTTTGTTTTATGCAAAGCGAGAAAGTTCTCGGTCATAAAGCATCTTGCGCCATAAAGGATCGAAGAACGCTTCTTTATAGGAGTGTGGTTCGAAATTTTGTGAATAGAGGACAAAAATGAAGCAAAGGCGGGAGAATAAGAGGAATAAACAAAGTCAATGGCGAGTGGACTTACGTGTACGTTGGGGATATCGAGGAGGCAAAGGATCCACGATTTCGAGGAAGCGATTGGGGTGTCGTAGCGCAGACGGAGCAATAGTATCCGACGAGTCTCTATCTCGTATTATCCGAGAATGGATCAATATGAACAAGATCGAGTTTTGGAGATCTTATGGGGACTTGAGGGAATAGAGAAGAATGGAATATGCTCAAGAAAAAAATACATGACGAGACACATATAATTTTTGAGCAACGGGATCAAAGCAACGGTATCCTTCCGACCGTCTCCATATCTAAGAAAACACAAATACAACGAACGAGAAGATAATTTCTGCGTTCAACATGAGGGACGAAGGACAAAACATGCACAACCAAAGACTCGTAAAGACGAATAACTAGGGGTGGAACCATAAAGTCTACGAAATGGTGATAAATCGGATGTAATGGATGATGGAATCCTATTTATACAATGGACAGCGGTAAGCACGGCTTCCCCCCAGAATTCACTTGGAACTGAACTAGATAGTAAAAGAGAGCGAGCAGTTTCAATGATATGCCTATGTTTTCTTTCTGCAATACCATTTTGTTCAGGAGTATCGTGCGAAGTTTGATGTAAAGTCCCATCCAAAGCGAGCAATTCACGAAAATTATTAGATGTGTACTCCCACCCAAGTCACCATCTAAAGAATTTTTTGATAGCAGAAAATTGAGTTTTTACAAAAGCCCGAAATGAAGTATATATCCTCAAGAAAATCGAACGATGCTTCATAAAATAAACCCAACAATAACGAGAATAATCATCAATAAAAAAGAGACATAATATCGAGAACCCCCTTTGTGGAAATGGGAGCAGTCCCCACACATCGAGAATGAACTAAATCAAATGGCAGCGAGAAGAAGAAACACTCCGATTAAAAGGTAAAGCGGAAAATTTTGCAAGTTTACAACCACTACAATCGAAATATCATGAGATGACAATTTTCCTAATGAACTGTAGAAGCGAAAATCTTAAACGTGAAGACGAAACATGACCCAAACGAGAATGCCACAAATAAAAGCTAGGCGATGAAGGACTCAAACGAAAAGAAGACAAATCAACAAGTAGAAGGCTGCGATAGAGGTACTCTGAGCTCATCCAAAATGTATAACTTCGCCATGCCTACGGCTGTCCCAATCAACTTAAGGGAATGTGGATCCCGCACACAACAAAGTAAGTAGAAGAGAATGATACTAAGTAACTTTGAATCACACAATTGGCAATGTAAAAACAAGATTTAATGCAAGTTTGGGAATATGGTAAACATGTGGAAGAGACAGGATGAGGTGTGGCTACAGATCGATTCGCTAAGGGTAACAAAGTACCATCGGCATAGAATAAAGTCCAGCATGTGTGGGTGAAATGGAATTAAAACATGATATATCGGGGACATATGATGAAAAGCTCCGAGAATCTAATACCCGAATAGAGGAAGATATACCTGACGAGCTCGGAGTTGACAAACCCGAGGCGATAAAGCATGAGATGAGGCAAGAAATTTACAAATTGTTCGGCAATTGTATCCATAGAAGAAGTCGATTTGGAGGTAAGAGTTCGGACGTCACATAATCGATGAGGAGTGCAGTGCAAAGAACACGAGTTGGTGGGGGCGGCCTAAAACCACGTTGATTTGGATGGACAAACCGATGTTGGGGAGGTCGTGGATTTTTCTCGTTGAAAACGTTGTTGGCCACCTTTATTCAACTCGGACATTGAGCCTTCCAATGTCCTGGTTGTTTGATAACTACACTCATTATCGGCAACTTTTGGGTGCGGATGCGAAAGGCGAAGAAGATGGACGATGGGGCGGCAAAGCGGATGAAGTAGGAAGGAAGGAAGAACTCCTTTCCCTGCTCGAGACTTTGGCGTAATTCCTCCGCTAACAATTCACTTACAAAGAATCAGCGGATGGTAGAGGAATACGGTGCAATATATTCCCACGAAGAGACTCAAAATCATCCCGAAGAGCCATCAAAAATCAACAATCGTTGCTCCTCTCTACGAGCAATATAAAAAAGCAGCGCGAAGTTCAATAGATTGATGAAGGTGGCTAATTGATCCCAAAGATCGATCATAGTGAGAATAAAATTCCCGACGAGTCATATTTTTCTCTTTGAAGAGATCGAATGTCTATTTCAACAGTGCATTGTTTAGCAAAATTCGATTGAGTATACAACCGTTCCAAATGATCCCAAACTTCTTTAGCATGATATCATATTTAGCTTGATTGCATACCAATAGAGTTCTCCACAGAATTGTTAACCCAAGTAATAATTTTGAATTGTTCACTTCCCAAACCTCTAATTCCGCAAAGATATTTAGTATTATCTTTCTCAACAGGATGTTTTTGTGTTCGAAATATAACTCCACAATTTTTTTCCTCTCAAAAATTTCTCATGACATAACTCAATATGAATAATTCTTTCCATTCAAACGTACACTAATCGATCAGAATCGAATCATCTCTTTTCGGACCCATAATTAAGGAAATAAACACAAACACCAACCAACAACAAGATAGATCGATACAAATATCCAACAAGTCAAGCAAATCTACCAACAAAACTTACGCAAATATCCGATTCTTGAAACTAAAAGATGAGCGGACATCAACAAAGTGCTAATAGATCGAAAAATCGAATGAAAACAACACAAAGCGCAACATACCACTCATTTGACACCGGGTACACCCACCGGACCGACATCTTGGTACACCCAGGAAAAAAAAATCGGGGCTCGCCCGAACTCCCAAGCGAGAGGCGGCGCCCTCCTGCAACCTCCCAGCCAACTCACCGCGGAGTTGGATCCGCGAAGTCGAGATTGCTATTGAACCAAGCTCTGATACCATGTTAGATTAATTTGTGTACATAATTATAGTAGAATTTTGGGAAGAGAATTTCATAGATGAACTTGCAAGAATGACAAGTCTTTAATGATACAATGAAGACAATACAAAATGAAATGGGGAGGCTACTACAATATATAGATAAAACCCTAGCTAACAACTAAGAATGGAAAATACAAAACTACCCCTATAACATAAATAACAATATAACTCTAACATAGTCACTGATCTAAAAAGAGCAAGAGAAGGCTACTTAATAAATCCCCAATCTGAACCATCTACCATTTACTTCAGAATTAAAGCAAGAAATTATAACAGCTACAAATAGGAACTCATTCTGCTTATTAGTAGTGAGACATATTTAGCAAAAAATTTAAGAAATGATTACAAAATATAGCTGGATTACCACCTATGGATTCCGAGAGAGCGAAATACGGAGAAATGCTGGGGATTTGGGAGAAACGAGGAGCAAATGCTTCAAATACATGAGAGACGATAGCGGTTGTACGTATCGTATGTGTATATGCAGCTCTCTCTCTCTCTCTCGATGAAGGAGAAAAGGGGAGTGTGGAGTGGATCTGAATGTTAGGCTTGAAAATGAATTTCGGCGGGTTGCTTTGATCTGACGGGTGCTGTAAAAGCGGGCGTCGTTGTCAAAATTTTTCAGCATTCATGATTCATGTGTGTTAAAATAAAGAAATGGTAATGAAAAAGTTTCTTTCTTATTTTTTGGGAAACTATGTTAAACAAAAGGGCTTGTATGATTATTTTTCCATGGACCATTTCTAGTTTCTAGTGTTGGAAAATTGAATTTTGAGAATTTATTAGTTTTCGTGTGAAAATTGAAAATATGTTTGGATGAGTGAATGAAAATGAGTTTTATGTAAGTTTGGAAATGAGATTGTGTTTGGTTGAGTAGTTTTGAAGCATTATTTTATGTATATAATAATTTGAAAAATTGATAGTGGTTGAATATTTTAATTGGATATATAATATTATATTTGTAAGATTATAGGGTGGTAGGTCCCATTAGGTAGAAATAATTAAAAAATAATAATATTTTAAGTGGATAGAGTTGGTAATGGTGGGTCCCATGTGTATAATTAGATGAAAGATGAAAATAGTGATTGATGAGCGATGTAATATTGTATAGGGTTGAGAATTGAAATTATAGGTTTGAAATATAGTTTTATGTGAAATTATGGAATGTGAAAATGATGATTTTCATTGGAAAATTTTAAAACAAACATGATTCCAGTTTTATAAATAGTTGAAAATTGGAAATAAGTTGTTGGAAACATAAACAAACAAGGCCTTTAATTTCCACTAAAAAAAGTTCAATAAAGGATGTAAGGATTGTCAATATAAAATTTTGTTGTTATTGAGAGTTAGGGATTGCAATGAGCGGGAACGTAATTAGTATTGGACATGTCATCCATGTACTATTCCCGTTTTGGGTACCTGGGACAGAGTCTAGTAAATGCTACTCCTGGAGGAATACATCAGGTGTAGTATTTACCGTAAATTTGCATAAAATCAGGAGGATAGTCAGCTCGGTTACCCCTAGCCTAATTATTTTTTTCTCTTACAAAAGCCATATAATTTTTTTCCCCATAGGAAATGCGAAAAAAAATTGGGGTGCATCGGGTGCCGGGGAGGCCCCATGGATCCAGCCATGGGTACAATACATGTCTATTGTGTATGAGTGTGAGTGAATTTGTGTGTATCCACAATAAATATACGGTAGTTATTCACATTGAGTATTCTTCCAGGTGTAGCACGTATAAAACCCTGGGAAGCGGATGGGGAATCCTCGTTCGGAAAATGGAGTCCCCGCGGGAAATTGGGTCCCCCATTTTGTAATTTGTAATAAAAAAAATCTATAAAATAAATTTCTTAAAATGACTAATAAATAAAATAACATAAATCCATACATAAAAGAAATAATAAAATTAAATATTATAAATATAATTAATATTAATAATAGATAAATATATAATATATCTTCGGAGAATGGGATTGGAATAGGGGGATTGATGGTTATGGGACGGGGAATATAAATATCATCCTCATCCCGTCTCCGGTTATAGAGAAGCATGGAATCCCCATTCCCGAATTAACTGGGGATTTCCCATCCCATGTTATTCGGGTATTAATGAGGATGGTTCTCCGCGGGGATTTTGTTATCCCTAAAATGGGCCGGGTTCAATAATTATCACAGGTCTAATCGTTAAACATGATTATCATCCACCAATAATACAGATACAACTAATGATAATATGACAATTATACGACATAGTTAGAAAATGTTAACAGAAGCAAATAATATTTTCAATATTAAGAACATAAATTCAATCGTTGTTAATACGTACATGTACATATATCAGTGAACGTTGTTTGGTATGAGTATGTGGAGTGAAATTAATAAATTTAACAAAAAAATCGTTATATATGTATGTCGATTATATTATAATATATTCAAATTTATGACAATGTATGCTATTTTTTGGGAACTTTTTTTAATTTATGTTTTAACTATAACCACGTCTAATATACACATTTAACGAATAGGATAGATAAATTTATGTATGGCCACTGTTCCGGAACCTCCACAAATGACAAGGGACGATTCCAGTTTGGTTTCTCGCAAGGAGCAGGGACTAGGGGTGATCACGTTGCAGTTTGAGCGGTTTTTTCAATATTTTCAAACCGAATTGCTAAGTGCGGTTCGGCCACAAGTTTGATTTCAAGTCGCGGTTTTTAGAATAAAACAAACATGCGGTTTTCAACGATTTTGGCGGTTTGATCGGTTTTGCGGTTTTAACGCACAATAAGTGAATATTATATAGAACAATCAAAATGAGCAAAAACAACTTATCAATTCGATAATTAAAAAGTTAAGAATATGTTGTAATTGCCTAAAAATGAATATTATAACAACTTCAATAACATATAATAGTTGAATCTAATAGAAATATGGAGTTTTTGCAATCACTAAAAAAGTATTTCTTATATTTTGGCCTTAAAAACCATTTTTAGTATTTTCAAGTATCAACTTTTTTGCAGTTTCGCTTCATTTAGTCATAATCTAAAAGCTTAATCTAAAAGTATGGAGAGGGTGCTTTAAATTTCCGTTTATGATCCTAGTTTAATTTTTACAACTAAATAAGCACCTCTACAAAGTTTTCATCGAACAATAAATTGACTAATATGCTCTCCCATAACTTGAATATTTCAATCTCCAATCTACATCCATAACAAGAAATGAAGGCTTTGATGTTTAAACTATTGAGTAAATTGACTAATATACCTATAATACACAAGTGAAAATAATTAAATATGACAATACATAATTATACACAAATATACTATAGATTTAGAGAAATGTAATGACATATATAGAAAATATAATATATATATATATATGTAGTATTCTACTTGCGGTGCGGTCGGTGCGGTTTGAAACTTCAAATTGTAATTGCACCATCTTATGCGGTGCGGTTTAGACTAAAAATATTAATCGCGGTTTTTTCAATAATTAAGCAATTGCGGTGTGGTGCGGTTTGGTTCGGTCGGTTTTTGCGGTTTTCGGTTTTTGTTCTACGTTCTTATACACATGCTATTCATCCAATGCAATGCACTGCAAAAAAAATCCAGTTTACTGATAGAATTTATCGACATAAATTATTTTGTCACTAAAATTTATAGTTATCTACACAATACCTACATATTAAAAGATATTATTTTTCCTAAACTTTATTGACCATTTACCGAAAAACCACCAATCGTTTAACGACAGAAATATTGTAGATATTTACCGACGGTTTCAGATTTTGTCAGTAAATTCATATTTACAATGATATTTTACCTAGAATTTACAGTTATCTTAATGTTTTCATACGGATTTTTTTTGTAGG
This sequence comes from Rehmannia glutinosa, assembly GCA_016081115.2. NCBI lineage: Eukaryota > Viridiplantae > Streptophyta > Magnoliopsida > Lamiales > Orobanchaceae > Rehmannia > Rehmannia glutinosa. The sequence goes on along the minus strand of CM071930.1, from coordinate 5,971,255 downwards.
TAAACTATTTTTGATTGTAGTGATAGAATTGAGAGTTTAACATGACTATGAAACATGAAATCTCAATTCAGTACGACCTCTCCTAATGAGAGGGGGTACATGCAGCATAAATTCATGAACAAAATGCAACAATAATAATTAATAAAATACAATTAAAAATACATTAAAATTTTCAGTAAGAAAAATATATTATTCGCATTGCTTGTGGTCAACATTTTGTAATGTGCGTACTCCATTAATTAAGTTACTCGAAAAAATCTTTTTACATTTCAATTGATACCAAATGCGAAAACGTATGAGTGTACAGCACGAAAAGTACTATGAAAAGATGACACATGAAATCAGTTGTGATAACAATGGATTTAATTATTTAATTAGTTTGTTAAGAAGTCGAGTTAATTTTATCTATATGATTACTATTATATGCTTGTTAGTTAGTTTTTTTTTTTTTTGACGACCCAGAGTATCCTCACACTCAAAACCACTAGGCCAATCCTCGAGGTTTGTTAGTTTGTGAAAGAGTCCAGAAAATAATTATTAACCCTGAATTGTAAAGTTAACTAGAGATTCATGCTTAAATTATGATATTTAGACTTCAACCCACAAACATTATTATGGCTAAATACTAAAGTGGGTGTTTGAATGAGTTTATAAATTTTTGTAAAATATTTTATAGAATATTTAATAGCATATAAATAAAATCAGCTTAGATGTATGGTGATTTTCAGAAGAAATTAATTCTAAAATATATATTATAAACTAAAAATTATCTTATAAAATATATAAGCAGATTACTTCCCGGACAGTTAAGCTTAAAGCTGCATATAAGTTAAGACTGCACTAGTACCAAAAGCGATGCTATCATGAAACCAATATTTTTTCTTTTATTAATAAAAAAAGAAGGGAAAAAAAGAAATCTGGACGTGATTGGATACCCTTTCATTTTGAAAATTTCTTTCCATTAGAAAATAGCGGTAAAGAAGTTTTGCAAGAAGACTGATGAATTTTTTAGACTGTAATTGGATATGACTCAAATGAGATAAGAAAATAATGATGAAAGTTGATGTGATATACAAAAATAATGATTGAATATGATTGATATTTAGAAATTTGTGAGGGGGTGGATAGTGAAATTGTTCGAAATGTGTAGTATAATTAATTGTTTTTTTAAAAACTTGTAGATATGATTGATGAGAGAAATCGAGAGAATAAGTGAAATATAATGCATTTTGTGAGAATTTTCAAAGTCACCCACATGCGTGGGGTAAACCAATTTCTCTAGCGGAACGACTATTAAAAATTTTGGTATCCAATCCCATCCTCCGTACCTTTCTTCTCTTGCAACAAATCATCGCAAGGAATTCATCATGTTGGTATGTTATTATTTTTGTAGTAATTATGATTTAAGTGATCAAACCCTAAGCAAACGAAAGCACCTAAAAACAATGGTGTAGCTAGGGGGGCAACCTGGGCCTTGACCCCCCTCTTTAAATTATTTTTTTTACTAAGCAAATTAAAAAAATTAGTTAGGATTATATAATTTTTATATCTGGTTTACCTTACTTTTGTATATCGGCTCAATTGTTATGGCGTCTTGGCTATGCCACTGCCTAAAAAATTTAGGTCTATGACGTGTGACAATTCTTCCTCCTTGTTGTCGTCATGTGGATGAATTTGATTGTAATTAATTACTACAAACTAAAAGTACAATATCACATTAGTTATGTTTTTGTTCCATCCATTTTCATTTTCTGAGAGAATAGTTGTCAAATTTTTTTAAAAGTGAAAGTTGGATTTGTAGAGAAAAATAATGATTGTGTTGTTGTGATGGAGAATCTTTTAGAGATGTTGATTTTTTGTGAAAAATTTGTGAAAAAATAGTGTAAAATATAATGCAAAAAAAAAAAAAAAAAAAATTGATCCAAAAATAGGCAATATAGATCTCATTTGATACCTTTTGTTATCAAGATTAAGAGAAAAACAATTGAAATAGGGATAAATTAAAGAAATTATCGTAATTCTTTATATGAATAGGGGGAAGAGAAAGAAATAAATAGTATAATTGAGTATTGGAAATGTGGAGAGAGAGAAAAAAATGAGTTAATTTTGGAGAGAAATGAGATTTTCTTTGAACAATTTTCATTTCTTCCACAAACAATCACACTTCCAAAAAATATTTCCTCAAAAATGAATCTCAGGAAAAAAATCTTAAAACTAATCACAACCTTACATTTTAGTTTTATGTCTTGATTCCGTTACGCATAATCAGAATTGAAAGGTAGGGCCTATGGGGTGGTGCTATAAATATTTTACTACGCTTTTGTTTGACTGTTACATACAAATAAAGCATTTTTATAACTTATCTATCAAACACTCTATGTTAACTTAATCAATTTTCGAGAATTTATTGTAGCTCAGTTGGTTGAACATTTTTAACCCAAGCGACTAACTTGAGATTAAATCCTATTGTTTCCTCTCAGGACTTTGTACTGGAAAAAATAATAATTAATTCTCAACTTCTCCTTGCAAATACTACAAATTTGTGATTCTCATCTCCTTATCCTTTCTACGATAATAAATTACTTCATCAGAACATCAAAGTGACTGCAAATACTCTTTTAGTTTATTATCTTCCTCCAAACGCCAAAGTGTTTACAAACACTCTTTTAGTAGAAGACATGTCACGTTGTGAATATTCACCAAAAATATTTTTTGTGATATATCATATTTAGTTCATAAATTATTAATTATGTAATAAAATTTTAAAATAAGTGATAAATATCGCACAGTTGAGATGTTGTATTGATGTGCATATCGCCTGCATGCATAATAGTTGTACATTTGACACCTAAATTAGGCTTCTTGTTCAATTACATCTAAACACCTATAAGAGTCTATTGATACTGGCAAGAGCACGAGATCTATTGTAAGGCGGCATGTTAACCAAATTCACCTCTCAATGAAGACTTAGCTGACAAGTAATTATTGTACGTCACAATTAATAGGAAATAAATCTAAACATTCTAATCTAGTTTTTTGAGATTTGAAAACAAATAAACTAATTACTAAAATGAATATTCAATATCAACATACTAAAACTCGAATTGACAAAAATGGAGAAACATCTAGGATTTCGGAATCGTCTACTGAAATTCTCAAACAGAATATCAATCAGTTAATCATGCGATCAAGTAATCAGACAAACATATATAAACTAAGGCTAAAAAAATCTAATTTACCACATTTACTAACCAAGTTAGATAATACATTATTGATTCATATCTAACCCCCTAATTTAATTTAGTCAGATAATAACACCATCTCTCGAGCTCAGTTATTTCCTCAGGATAATCAAAAGTTGGCCACAATAAGTGTCTTTTTATGCACAATTTACTTGTTTATTTTAGTAGGGTTTAGATTGTTTTGATGCTGGTTTCGTAGGTTTTTTATCATACATAGTTCATATTACTGCGATGTGTTCTTAATGGTGTAGATTGATCATTCGGAGTTATTTCTGATGAATTTTGGGTCATGAATTCATGTCAAAACATAAGTTGGGGTTTATGGATGCAAAAATGCTTGAAAACCCAAGTGAAATGCGTCAAATCAGAGCCTCTCAGACCCAACACGGCCAGGGGGTGTCGAACAACATGGCCATGTTCAACCAGGATGAAAATAAGAAGAAGATAATTGAAATAGCCTCTTACACGAGAGGCCATGTTTGCCTACACGGTCTTGTCAGGCTGTTCAAGAGAGAATGAATGCAACATGGCCCGACTGTGTTGCTCAACACGGTCGTCGTGTTAGGACCACTTTTCGCATAATAATTTCTGGCGGAATTTTTGGAAAGTAATCCAATCAAGATTTTTGACCACTTTTGTGCACTTTTAAGACCTTATTTTGCTGCACAAACCCCTCTCCTTCCCAACATAATTACATGAAGACAAAGATTTAACAACCCAACTCATTAGGTGGAGTAATTATTTACCAACGGATGACATTGTTAATGTAAACTTTTACAATAACAATGTCTATAAAAGCCAAAAATGAAAATAAGGGAATGCATTCATATTTTAGACATCAATTACATATTGTGAGAAGATAGAAAGAGAAGAATTGTAGATTGAATAGCATGGAAAAGAAGACTTAGAGCACCACTGAAGATAACCCAGGAAGAAGTCTTATCTTGATCTTAAGAAAAGATAAGTTAATAATGTCTATATCAATTCCATACTCTTGTATAGATTATATTTTTCTCAAGATAACGTTGAGCTAAACTATTTAGTGTTTGAATGTAATGAACTCTAGAATGGGGTTGTGATTATGGTTTGAATATTTCTAATAAAATCTTTATATTTTATGTGATTCACTTATATTATGCTTCATTCATTAGAGTTAATATTTCAGGTATATTGATTTGAAATTTATTTCTCATTGGGTAATCAAGAGATTTATGGTCAGATAGAACCAATAAAAGTGAAATGAGTTGTACACAATCCTAGAAATAAGATGACATAAATTTTTTGGATTAGGGTCAAACCTAATATGAGAAATCATAAATTATTAATGCAATCTTGGAGGTTTTAACTAAAAAGAGATTTTGGCAATCAACTTGAGGTCAGGAGTTATTCATCTTGAAATAAGGTTTAACTTAATTTAAGAATTCAACGGTCCTTGAAGCATGAAAATATGTAAATGGGATAGTTATTACTTAAGGTTTTCGGTTGAATAAATATTGTTAAAATCACACCGACATTATAGGGGGATTTACAATCAAACTCGTTTCTATCTATTGATCTCTTATTCAAAACCTTTCTCAAATCTTTTGTAATTTGTTGATTAAATAGATTTTTACTTTTTATTCTTTTTATAAATAAACCATCTGAAAATTACTAGTTTAGATAATAAAAAAGGGTAATAACTAGTACTCATAATCCTCGTGGAATGATACTCGTTACTCGGTAAACAAACCACAAAATGATAGATACACTTGCCTAAGGTTTTTAGAATAGCTTTCGAGCCATTGATTGGCATGTATTTTGCATGTATTTTGGGCTTAATCTTGGCTAGAATGTGTTGCTATGCATGCATTACATGAGTAAATATGGCTTTATTCCTATTTTGTGGAAAAGGTATTACGCTTTGCTCGTTTTGTAGGAATTGATTGATAAATTGTAGCATTTTGGCAATAATTCGGAGCATTGCGATAAAGAACCGCCAATACTTGACGTAATGTACGAAGTTCAGAGTTGAATCAAGAAGAAGTAATCAATACTTGACGTAATGTACGAAGTTCGGAGTTGAATCAAGAAATTAATGCTAGAAGTTAACCACTTAAAACTAGAAAATGGTATAGAAAATGAAAAATGTGGGGAAGGAGAAATGCCCCATCCCACATAGGACGAGAAGGCAAATTTTGCTCACTTTATAAATCCCAAGTTGGACTTATGGGTTTGGGCCCTTGGGGGCACCTAAGTTTTTAAAGAGGTGAGGACCTACATGCTTGTGGGTTTGGTTCAAAGCACAAGCGCGCGCGCACCGCTGCCAGCCGGCCCGGCCCAGTCTGGGTCGTCGGCAGTGAGTCGAGGGCCGCAGGTTGGGCTTCAAGGCCCTTATTCTTTTTGGACCAAAAACTTTTAAAATTAGTTAATTAATTTTTTAATTATTTAATTAAATATTCCAACTGAATTGTTCGCAATCAAGCACGGGCGCATGCACGGCCCATGCTCCGGGTCATTTGTCAAGTTGAAACTTTGCACTTCGTTCGCAACCAAGCACGGGTACAGGCACGGGCCGTGTGCCAGGTCGTGCGTCAATGCGAACCTCTGAACAGATGCACCTATTCGCTGTAAACATGTCTTTTCGAGCTAAAAGACATGATTTTTCCATCCGGGCATCTTGATGCCTATATAATTGAGTCACTGCAGATGAAATAATAGACGAAAAACACAAAATTACAAGCCTAAAATCAAGTCATTTGCATCAGCGTATTGATTTCCTTCATGTTCAAAGCTTGCAAGCCTTAAACACTTTCTGTTCGCTGGTAGTTTGGTTTTTTGCAAGTGCTGCTAAATCAAACTCGTTCAAGTCGTTGTATCTTAGGGACGAGCACCATAACCGTAAGCACTTAGTATATGGGGCATTTTCATCTTGTGGAGGCTGTATCTATTACAGGCCTCGACTAAGCCAAATATATCCAAACATTTAGCTATTTTCTGAAATAGTAAACCTTCAACTTTTTTCCAACAATCGCAAGATGAAAAATTACGTTTCTGTTTCAAGATGATGGATTCAGTTTCGTTCACTCCGATGGCTGTTGCACCTGCTCACGACAAAAAGCTGCCCAAGTTCTCCGACATTGATTTCAAACGCTGGCAACAGAAGATAATGTTCTACCCCACTACTTTGGATCTGTCCCGTTTTCTGAAGGAGAACCCCCTACCGTTGGTGATGAAGAATCTGACAACCAACGGAGAATCGCTGTGGATGCTTGGTATAGCAGCGATTTTCTCTGTCGGAACTATGTTTTGAACGAGCTAGACGACACCCTCTATAACGTCTATAGTTCATTCAAAACATCCAAAGAGTTGTGGGACTTTTTGGAGAATAAATATAAAACAAAAGATATCGACACAAAGAAATTTGTCGTCGGCAAATTTCTGGATTATAAGATGGTTGATGTGAGACCCCAAAATTTTAATTAATCAAATTGTAATATTCTGGATATTGTATCGTGTGACTAAGTGTCACAATTTGATATTAATAAAATATAGCTTAATTTATTTTATTCTTAGTATTTTCATTAATGTTATTATACTTCCCTAACTCACTAATTGCTAATTCTAACCACCTCTAAGTGGTATATTATTAACTTAGACTATGTTATATGATTTAATCCACAACTATAGGATCGTGGTGAGTTATCACTAGAATAAGATATTTGATAAGAGGAGATTATTATGTGATAAAAAATGGGATATGTCATATAAGGAATAGAATATCACTAAAATTCAAATGATACAAAAAAAAAGAAAAAAAAAAGAGTGTGAGCATTGTAGGGGACGTCCATTAAGGGGAAGGAAGCAGTAAGTTTTTTTGTCTTTTCCTCTTGTCTTCTTCCCTTTTGTCCTTTTCCTAGCATACGAAGCCCTCAAAACCCAAGATAACCTTCCATTAATCAAAGCAAGCAAGCCATGTCAATTTAAAAAAAAATTGAATGCTAGCCTAACATAGAGGGGGGGTGGATGGCCATTAAGCAATAGTTGGGGGAAGTCTGTTAGATAAATATTTTATCATGATTTTGATGATTTTGTTTTAATGTGTTTTTACACCAAAACAATATTTCTAAATGTTGTCCAAATACCCCCAAACGATTTAAAATATTTTTACTAATTTTTCGGAGTATTTATTGAAGTTTATTTTCGACAAAAATTGGACAACACTTTTGTCTCATGTTCAACCGGTCGCCCTATAGGGTAACCCGTGTCTGAAGTTGTGTTTTGAAACAGAAACGAGATGTTTGAAAAACCTTTGGAGGTCAACCGATGCCTGGAGAAGAACATAACTCTGTTTCTCCAAGAAAATATGCAGGGTGACCAGTCTACATGGGGGGCGACCGGTCCAACCCCCCTGGACTGGTCCAAGATATGGTTTTTGCTGTGTTATCTATTTTTATGTATTAGAGCTTGACCGCCGCCATACCGTTTTGACAAAGAAATTCTAACCGTTGTGCAAATGTAAAAACTTTTTCTCATTTTAGGGGGTTGATTTCTAGTTATATTCTTCAATTGTCTTGCAATTTTTTACAGATTTCAATCTCCTAGGAGGAGCCTATCAAGTTCAAGACATTCTCTATAAATATATGAAGAATTGAAGCAACACAATAAGAGAAAATACTACAACATAACAAGATACATTCAAGCAAACATACATTCTTATATTTCAACATTCTTGTTGTAATAGCCTAAGGTCTTTCACTTTCACATCTTGAGGTCTAGACTTGATTCTTGATTACACTTGCACTTGAATTGTATTATTCATTATTGAGTTGTAATCTTGAATTTGGGTTCATCATTCAACACAAGATATCCTTGTGAGTGTTCTTGTGGTAAGAACACACTTGGGTGATCTTAGGTGTTAGGTGTTAGAAGATTGTGGTAATCTTCTTATTGAAGAGTTTGGTGCTCTTTCAGGTGATGAAGAATTTGGTGTTCTTCAAGGTGGAAGATTGTGGTAATCTTCACAAGGTGCCGTAGAATATTGTGGTAATCTTCAAGGGAGATTGTGGTAATCTTCAAAGAGGTGTTGTAAGGTGATGTTGTAATAATTGTGGTAATTATTAATAAAATCTTTTTTTTCTTTTTAAAACTCATCCCGGAGATACTGGGTGGTAGAGGATTAGGCCCTAGGTGGATTGAACCTCTATAAATCGGCACATGTTGTTTACTTACCTCTTCGGAATACGACCATATTCGAGGGATACGATCGGCACATGAAGTGTGGGAAAAATTAGACGCTATCTATGAAGTATATGCAAATTAAAAGAGCTATTCAAAAGCATCTACTTCTCAATCGGATACAATTACATCAAATCCAACTACATGGGATGAGCTTCTTGCAACATCCGATGATGATGAAGCCGAGCAATGTCTAATGGGCATTAAAGAAGATAATGAGGTACGCTATAACTCTTCTATTTCTTTTAGTAATGTCTTACATGATGATTATGATGATTTGCAAAATAATTTTGATGAGCTTCAAAATGAATTCTAAAGCTTGCTCTTTAAATACAAAAAATTGAAAAAGGAATTCAATACCTTGAAAAAATGATAAGGATAGTTTATTTGTTTCATATGAATCACTTTCTTGTGCTCACACTACCACACTTGATAATATTAGAAACCTTGAAAAAGAAAATTGTACTCTTGTTGAGGATATTGATTGCATGAAAAAGAATTTATTAAAGTCAAACTTCAGTACCGATAAAATGACCAAAATTATTAATGTTCATCGTTGTGAGCATTTGAAACTAGGACTTGGTTATAAGCCTAATGTTATTGATGATAAGAAAAAGAACCAAGTTTCTATGCATCTTGGTCATTATTCTTCTAAAATTATTATATGCTTCTATTGTGGTAAAAAGGGTCACACGGCAAATTCTTGTCGGGCTAGAAATAGCTCTAATTATTATTGGAGATCTAAAAGTCTCAACGCTAATCCCGAAGGACCCAAACACTTGAGGGTACCACAAAACAATGTCGTATTAGGTACACGGTGAAATAATAATCAAAGAAAAATCATACCATCAAGAAGACATCAAATGTCCGTACCATTTAATCAAAGGAGAAGATATCATCACAATGAATTTCCAAGAGGGAAATATTATCAACAATGGGAAGGACACAAATCTTGGAAATGGGGTAATTGGAGAAGCAATTATCAACAAAATGGGTTTCCAAGAGATAGATATCATCAACAATGGGGAAGACACAACTCATGGAAATGGCGTAATTGGTAAACCGTATCTTCTTATTTAAATACGCATAGTGTTCTATTATTATGTATGCTTGTATTTTTGCTTTAATTGTCAAAAATGAATTTTAAAAAATTTCTCTTTAAATAAGGTTTTCAATAAATATTTTTTCTTAAATCATTTTGACAAGAAGACCTTGCAAAATGCTTTTCTAAACTCTTGTGTATTTCAAGAACTTGTATGTTCATTATCTTCTATGGATTTATAAAGCATAATATACGTGTGACTTCTTTTATTGCTTTAGCTTACACTTTTATTACTATGTTTTGTGCAAGATTTATTTTATGAATTGTGTAGGATATATATATATATATATATATATATTCATCAATGGCTATCTACGCCATAATGTGTCAAAGGTGACATAAACTATCAAGGTACGTTTACTTGTGTTATTCTTATTCTCATTCGATATTCTTCATGCCGTATGTCTATGTGCTCGTTTTTCAAGCAATTTCAAAGAATCTCATATAAGTGCCATTAAAAGGATTTTTCAAGTTTTGAAAGTCAATATTCAATAAGCACTTGTTTTATCAAACTTTTGTTAATTCCTACATAAGGGATAGTATGTGCTACTTGTCCAACTTCTAGGATGGTTTATATCTATATTGTCTATATTATCCGATATTATTATGCTCGAGCGCAAAATATTTTGTCAAGATTTTGCAGGAAATATTTTGGTATTAAAGTCCAAATGATCATAGACATATTGTTGGTTAACTACATCATGATCGATCAAGTTTGACAAAGGCATATTGGTTGACAAACAAAATTGAGGTATGTTCATTAACATTTATTACTCCCATAGACTCGATATTTTTCATGCCTTATGCTTATATGCTCGATTTCAAAACAATTCCAACGATTCTCATTAAAGTGCCATTAAAAGAAATTTTCAATATTTGAAAGGCACTTCTTCTTATGGCTTGTTTTATCCATAGTTTTAAACGTTCTTTTTTTTTTTGGATAACAAGTCCGGTGATAATAATTACTCAAAATATGGTTATTCAAAATCGAACTAAACATATTGAGATTCGATATCTTTTTCTAAGGGATAGCGTTTCTTAACCGAAAATTGAGATGTGTTTAATTCCGTCTCAAAGATAACTCGCGGACATTTATTTTTAACCATTAACAACCGAGTCTTTTACCTCATATCAAGCTTGTTTAAGGCATAATGCATATTAAATGAGGTTTATGTTTGCATTTTATGCGTATTTAAAACTTAGGGGCGAAAAATCGGATTTTTGGATCAAATTTTGGATTTTTTTTTCAAAACAGACTGATCCAGTGACCAAAAGGGATGAGGTCGGCCGGTTGCCCTATACCTGGACTGATCGACATCACCCTGGACCGGTCGGCCTAGTTGAATTTTCAGATAAATTGCTTTATGTTCCCAGACTTAGCCATTTTTGGCTCTTCCCTTCTATTTTTCGACCCCTTTGCAAATTTCACACACAAATACACTCAAAATAATTTCCTTCTTGTAAATTATATATTTTTGAGTTTATACTATTGGTATATCATCCATGACACCCGACTTCTCCGATTAGTTGGTAAGTTTAATTCATTCTTTATCTCAATTGGGTTGAACCCTTGGGAATGTACTTTATTTTTTATATTTTGTTGGAATTCTTATATACTTGTGTTGGGTATGATGATTGTTGTTGGATGATATTTGTGGCATTGTGATTGGTGATGATTTTTGGGCATGATTGCTTTTAAGCATTATATACATCTTCGGTTTTATTCTACGCACACCAAGTGCTCGTTGATATGCTTCAATTAGTATCTCTTCTATTACATGATTCTCTCGATTTCAAAAGTTTTATATATTTATAGAGATTATGTTTTGCCAATCAAATGAGCTTTTATAAGTCATATGATCGACTTTTCCCTTAGCTCTTGCAATTTTAAGCTTAATGATCACTAGCTCGATAAATCGGTTCAATTGCCCACTTTGATGTGATTGTATGATGTTTTTATCGTGCTAACATTCTTTTTGATGATTCTGAAGAGGGAGAAACATGATATAAGCTATTTAGCTCAAAGAACTAAAATAAGCTCGCGAAAGAAGCTATAAGTTGTGGCTATTAAAAGCCAAAAGTTGTTGATCATACTTAGTCCATTGGATATATTATGGACTATATACATGTCTAATAATGTTTATTTGACAGGGGGAGATTTTAAGCTCATGATATTTGAGCTCATATTGTAAAAGCAAAGCTTTTAGCTTCTTTAGTTGTTGCTTCTACTTGTTCTTGTCGTGCATGTTGATAGGGGGAGCTTTTGCAAAATATTTTTGAAATTATTTACTCCCATCCTTGTGATTATTATTCGTTGAATGTTATCGCTCTCAACCGATAGTTATTTTTGACCGGAAAATTTGTTTTGTTTTCAAAATCGACCTCTTAATCATCAAAAAGGGGGAGTTTGTTAGATAAATATTTTTATCATGATTTTGATGATTTTATTTTAATGTGTTTTTACACCAAAACAATGTTTCTAAATGTTGTCCAAATACTCCCAAACGATTTAAAATATTTTCACTAATTTTTCGGAGTATTTATTGAAGTTTATTTTCGACAAAATCGACAACATTCTGTCTCATGTTCAAAGCCGCCTACATAGGGCAACCCGTGTCAGAAGTTGTGTTTTGAAACAGAAATGAGACATTTGAAAAACCCCTGGAGGTCGACCGGTGCCTGGAGAAGAACAGAAATCTGCTTCTCCAAGAAAATATGTAGGGTGACCAGTCCACATGAGGGGCGACCGGTCCAACCCCCCTGGACCGGTCCAAGACATGGTTTTTGTTGTTTTATCTTCTTTTCTATATTAGAGCTTGACCATTCGCCATACCATTTTGACAGCAAATTCTAACCGTTGTGCAACAGATAACTTTTTCTCATTTTACGGGGTTAATTTCTAACAGCTATACTCTTCAATTGTCTTGCAATTTTTTACAGATTTCAATCTCCTAGGAGGAGCCTATCAAGTTCAAGACATTCTCTATAAATAGATGAAGAATTGAAGCAACACAATAAGAGAGAATACTACAACACAACAAGATACATTCAAGCAAACACTTTTGTTCTTATATTCAACATTCTTGTTGTAATAGCCTAAGATCTTTCACTTTCACATCTTTAGGTCTAGGTTTGATTCTTGATTACACTTGCACTTCAATTGTATTATTTATCGAGTTGTAATCTTGAATTTGGGTTCATCATTCAACACAAGATATCCTTGTGAGTGTTCTTGTGGTATGAACACACTTGGGTGATCTTAGGAGTTAGGTGTAAACGATTGTGGTAATCTTCCTATTGAAGAGTTTGGTGCTCTTTGAGGTGTTGAAGAATTTGGTGTTATTCAACGTGGAAGACTGTGGTAATCTTCACAAGGTGCCTTAGAAGATTGTGGTAATCTTCAAGGGAGATTGTGGTAATCTCCAAAGAGGTGTTGTAAGGTGATGTTATAGTAATTGTGGTAATTATTAATAAAATCGTTTTTTCTTTTTAAAACCCATCCCCGAGATACTGAGGTGGTAGAGGATTAGGCACTAGGTGTGTTGAACCTCTAAATCGGTGCGTGTTGTTTACTTCCCGCACTTCTATTCTTGACTTGGCTTATTGCATTCGAAAAGGAGGGCATAATCGCGAAAATGGGCATAATCTATTCACCCCCTCTAGATTATCGTAGCCACTTGGACTTACAAGTGGTATCAAAGCCAAACTCTTTGGCAAGTTCGTTCCACATCGCGAGTAAAGAGGAACGATCATTGGCTATGAATGAAGTCTATCTTACCAGCGCCTCCACCAACAAGCCACCACTATTCGACTCCAAAAATTATGCATTTTGGAAAGAAAGAATGGAATGTTATTTACAAAGTTGCGGGTTTGATATTTGGAACATGGTTATAAATAGATAATCCATCCCGATGAAAGACGGAACTCACACCCCCAAAGTCCTCAAGGAGCTCAATGATAAAGACAAGGAAATTCTCTCCTTAAATGGTAAAACTCTAAATATTCTTCATTGCTCACTTACCTCTTCGGAATACGGCCAGATTTGAGGGATACGATCGGCACATGAAGTGTGGGAAAAATTAGACGCTATCTATGAAGTATATGCAAATGAAAGGAGCTATTCAAAAGCATCTACTTCTCAATCGGATACAACATCAAATCCAACTACATGAGATGAGCTTCTTGCAATATCCGATGATGATGAAGCCGAGCAATGTCTAATGGGCATTAAAGAAGACAATGAGGCATGCTCTAATTCTTCTATTTCTTTTAGTAATGAATTACATGATGATTATGATGATTTGCAAAATGATTTTGATGAGCTTCAAAATGAATTTAAAAGCTTGCTCTTTAAATACAAAAATTTGAAAAAGGAATTCAATACCTTGAAAAATGATAAGGATAGTTTATTTGTTTCATATGAATCACTTTCTTGTGCTCACACTACCACATTTGATAAGGTTAGAAACCTTTAAAAATAAAATTGTACTCTTGTTGAGGATACTGATTGCATGAAAAAGGATTTATTAAAGTTCAACTTGAGTACCGATAAAATGACCAAAATTCTTGATGTTCATCGTTGTGAGCATTTGAAACTATGACTTGGTTATAAGCCTAATAAGGGGATTGATCGAGAAAGATCTCTTGTTCTTATTATAGGATCGTGATTGGATCTGCATATGTTTGGTAAAGAGAATAATCTTCTCCTTTGAGAATAATCAAAAATGTTTATTGATGATAAGAAAAATAACCAAGTTTCTATGTATGTTGGTCATTATTCTTCTAGAATTATTATATGTTTCTATTGTGGTAAAAATGGTAACACATTCTTGTCGGGCTAGAAATAGCTCTAATTATTATTGGACACCTAAAAGTGTCAATGCTAATCTCGAAGGACCCAAACACTTGAGGGTACCACAAAACAATGTTGTATTAGGTAAATGGCGAAATAGTAATCAAAGAAAATTCATACCATCAAGAAGACATCAAATGCCCATACCTCAAGCCAGACAGGAGAGTCTGGCGGGTGATTGGGTCATAGGATTCTGGGTATAATCATGATTATGACATTCTCCGAGCTTAGTTGGCTCCACTGTGGAGACGTAGTGCCAACTGGGATAGCGGCTTCAGCCCTATCGACAAGAGGGATAAGGTGTACTGTTTGGAGATATGATGTTTGATCAAAACTTTTCTACCATATAAGATGGTTTGGGTTAGCGTCACACTTTTCTGCGCAACCAACTGATCTGAATTGACGGACTGAATGTTAAATAATACTAATAAAATTATTAAGTATATGATAATGACATTGCATGTTTCGTGCATTAAAACTCATGAAATGATTTCATTGCATAAAATATAAGCCCCACTTGCACACACACTCACCACACCCACTAAGAATTTTTGTCTCACTCCCGCCTATATTTTTCCCAACCAGAGGATGAGACCCTGCCGTAAGAAGAAGGCGGCGAAGACTTTGATGCTACTGACTAGCCTTACCTCTTGCTGGACCTTGAGTTAGCGGAATCTTATTATGTTATTTTGATGAATGGACAATGGAGAAAATTGTAATAGATGGGCATAGGACCCGTAGAAATATTTATGAACATTGATGTATCTTTGTTATTTCCGCTGCGACAATTCAGACTAGACTATTTTGACATTATTGGGATTTTTCTAATTATGTTTAGATTATAATAATGAATAAATTGACCAACTTGGTAAACCGGCATAAGCTTGACTGCCTATGTCGCGACTCCCAATTTAGGGCGTGACAGTTGATACCAAGACGGTGATCAACCAAGTGCAAGAAATTCAGATCATACTTCACGACTTAGTGTCTGAAGGGATGATTCTGAGTGAGTCGTTACAAGTGGCTGCGATTATCGAAAAATTACCGCCATCATGGAAAGATTTTAAAAACTACCTCAAGCACAATCGAAAAGATATGGGGCTTGAGGATTTGATAGTTTGACTTCGAATTGAGGAAGATAACCAGGATTCCAAATGGAAATCGACAATTGTGGGGGTGTGACCACACTTTTATGGAACACCGGTGGAGTTTCTGTTGCATTTTTAAATGTAACAGAAGGTGTTGCCAAAAGTGTTGTGGGACCAAAACCGCCATTGCATGAAGTGTTGTAACACTAGAGGTAGACACACTATCAAGTGAAATCCGAAGTGTTACTAAAGATGTGATAACACCAAAGGTTACACATCTTGTAAAAGGTGTTAATATAGTTGTTGGAACTAAGGTCTGAAATCTGTTAGAACGAGATTCTAATTGGAATGTTGGGACAATGTTCTAATGAAATAAAATAAAAGTGGCCAAGAACCATAAAAGTTCTGGATAATTTTGTGTTAAACAAAAATACCAAAAATTAGAAGGGGAAGCTCTACTTTAAGCAAACCACATAAAGGAGAATACCTTAAAATGTGGGAGTGCTTTGGCTAAAGTAGAAGCACCCACGGAAATAAATTCGGCATTCATGATATAAATGATGGTACGATCATTAAGTCAAGAAATGTTGTATTTATTAAAGGTGTCTTTTCCTACAAAGAAAAGAGGTAAGTCTAGACATGTTAGTCAAAGACACAATACCATTAGACAGTTGATTTCAAATGGGGTTATTTCGGTTGACTACGTGAAGCAAAGGAAAACCTTGCGGATCCGCTTACAAAAGGCATAAATCGAGATCAGTTGTATAAATTGTTAAGGAGAATGGGTTTAAAATCCACCAACAAAGAATGTTCATAGCGGTAACCCAACCTTGTGAATTGGAGATCCCAAGACGTTGGTTCAATGGGACAACTAAGTTATGAATGTTCATCTGAACACTTGGAAAAGGTGTTAGCTCACTCTCGAAACTTCAAAGTGAATGAAAACCTGCTGAATGTGGTGAGATTAAGTTTAACACTTTTAATGATTCCTACCGAAAGTGGAGTATGGCCGCTTCAAAGAAACACTTATAAATCTAAGATATGGTCCAGTGTGGAAATGGACATAACGTGAGAACAACAAGTGTTAGAATTGTTATTGTGTAAGTACTATTGTCTCGGTTTACACAAATAACTGAGTAGTTCAAGACATCGCGATACTAAATAACTAGTAAATCCGTACTAAGAATAGTTCAAAGCCACAAGCTACCTATCCAGATGCAATATCAGTTTGCTGAGACTTTCAAGCGAATCTGCATACACGCATGCATTAATTTCATTCAAATATTGTTTGAATTTGTTTTGTTAAAATGGGTGTTGACCTACATGCTTGTGGAATTTGAACCTTTCAAGAAGAAGAAGAATAGCATTAAATTATTGTGGAATTTGTTTTGCTAAAATGGGTGTTGACCTACATACTTTCAAGAAGAAGAACTGTTGAACTTCCTTGGTTTAGTGAAAAATGGAATTAAATTATTTGTAAAAATTCTACTAAGAGAGTAGATGAGAATAGCATTTGGAATTTCTCAAAATCAATTTCGGGTGAATGAGAAATTAATGCTAGAAGTTAGCCACTTAAAACTAGAAAAAGGTATGGAAAATAGAAAATGTGGGGAAGGAGAAATGCTCTATCCCACATAGGAAGAGAAGGCAAGTTTGCTCACTTTATAAATCTCAAGTTGGACTTATAGGTTTGGGCCCTTGGGGGCATCCAAGTTTTTAAAAGGGTGAGGACCTACATGCTTGTGGGTTTGGTTCAAAGCACATACGCGGGCTGCCGCCCGCCTGCTCGCCGGCTGGCTCGGCCTAGACCAACTCGGGACTGGGTCATGGGCTGCGGGCTTGGGCTTGGGATTCAACGCCCTTATTCTTTTTGGACCAAAAATCTTTAAAATTAGTTAATTAATTTTTAATTAATTAATTAAAGATTCCAACTGAATTGTTCGCAGCCAAGCACGGGCGCACGCACGGTCCGTGCTCTGGGTCGTGCGTCAAGTTGAAACTTTGCACTTCATTCGCAACCAAGCATGGCCATACGCACGGCCGTGCGCCAGGTCATGCGTCAATACGAACCTCTGAATAGATGCACATGCTCGCTGTAAACATGTCTTTTCGAGCCAAAAGACATGATCTTTCCATCCGGGCACCTTGATGTCTATATAATTGAGCCCCTGCAGATGAAATAACAGACAAAAAACATGAAATTACAAGCCTAAAATTGAGTCATTTGCATCAGCATATTGATTTCCTTCCTGTTCAAAGCTTAAAAGCATTAAGCACTTACTGTTCGCTCGTAGTTCGGTTTTTGCAAGTGCTGCTAAATCGAACTTGTTCAAATCATTGTATCTTAGGGACGAGCGCGGGAACCGTAAGCACTTAGTATGTGGAGCGTTTTCGTCTTGCGGAGACTGTATCTAATATATGCCTCGACTAAGCCAAATAGTAAACCGTCAACTTTTTACCAACACTTTTTTCATTCCAATTGGCAAATCCAACATGTACATGCGTTCTTCACCCATGAATGAAAGGTGTTTTTTTCTCAACACTCGAACGATCGTTCTCTAATGATGCTCTTTGTCCATGATCAACGCTCAGCTGTACGTTTAAACACTACAAAAACAACAAAACACGATAGCAAAAACTAACAAACATGCAAACAAAAACACTCAACACTCGTCTAAAAACATGAAAATCACAAGGAAATATTCAGATAAAACACTCACATAAAACATGCAAAATACTTCTTTATAGATTTTTCTAGTGATGGAGAATGGTTGGGTCTGTCTTGATCAAACCTATAATAAGAATTTAAAATTCAAGATCATCCTAAACCCAAATTCGATAGTGGATCAAGTGGTTAAAGATCGTAAAGTATAGACTTGAGGTTTTGAGTTTGAATCTCATCGTCCCTCCCCTCCAAAATATGTACTAATTAAAAAATCGATGAGTAAATCCATAGACCCACTTAATAACTTAAAAGATATTATAAATTATATATTATTAAAAATACCATTAAGGTATACAAATATGTATTTCTAAATAAAAAATATCATAAAGTATATAACAATATTGATCTTTTTTTTAAAAAAATAATCAAATTGGTCAGAATCGATCTAAAAATAGAAAGATCACATCCAACGAGGACGCATTTACACTACTAACACCCATTCTAAATAGAACGAATTTGAATTGCATCTGGCTTACCCAAATCCAATAACATCGCTAGATTTTTCCAACATGCAACCAGACAAATCAAATCCAAAATGACCTTAAAATGGCGCCTATGGTGGAGTGGTTGTACATTTGATGCTTAGCAATATAAATCGCATTATTAATTGTTATGTTGTCAGGCAATCAACATCTTCCAGAAAAAGTGCAATTAATGGCAAGAAACAACAACAGCATGCCAAACAAACAATGACCAGAAAAGATGGCATCAGTTCATTTACATCTGTGTTCACAGTTGGGGCCTCTTTTCCACCTAAACAAACTTCACTTCACCTGCATTTTTTTTGAACTTTTTTAATAAGTTTACAATAGTGATCGGAGAAAATGAGATAAATTTCAAAGAAACTGAAAGATACATGCAAGTTCGAACCCTAATCAATACCCTTACAAAGGATGAGTGATACCACTTCATCTGCATTTAAATTGCGCTTAATAAATTGGGAATTTTGTTTGGATACTGTTTTTTTTTTTTTTCTTTTTGTACTTAACTTTTTTATCTGGTATTGGGCAAAGATCAATGCCAAAATTACAATTGTCATCCCATAATGATAAGGAGTAGGGATGGCAAAAATAATCAAAACCCCCCGCATTAAACCCGTCCCGATATATAAAAAGGCCCGGATAAATGGGTAAGGGCGGGTCTTGGGTCTAAGGTTGCAAAACCCGCCCGGGTCCGGGCGGGTTTGGGTCCTATAGGACCCGCCCATGAACCCCAATGTTAATTTTTATTAAATTTTTAAATATATATTGAAATATTTTTGCATTATTTACTTTTAAATTTGAGTGTTATATGTTTAAAAATATTAGTTGAGTACTATTATAATATTATTTACTTTTAAAGTTTAATTTACTAATATAATTCTTGTAATATTCTACTTTGAATATTTATTTTAAGTATTAGTTGAGTACTATTTAGTATACTAATAGTTGTTTTAAAAAAAATCTTAATAGTAGCCAATTCTAAAAAAAATAGTTATAATAAGTTGGATAATTATATTTATTTATTTTTTAATCTATTGGCATTTGATTACTTTTGAAAATTTGGCCACAAATAGAAAAATATAAATTATTATAATTTAAAAATATATTTCGGGTCTAAATCCCTTAAAAGTCCGAGTTTTGAGGCGGGCGGATCTTGAGAGACTTGGGCGGGCGGGTCTCGGGTCTTACTTCTCCTTTATGGGGCGGGTCCCGGTTTGGCCAAACCCGCCCCAAACCCATGTTTTGCCATCCCTAATAAGGAGTGACAAAAAATAATCACGTCTTTTTTATATATAAAAAGGCCTTGAAGAATTTTTTTTTGGAAAAAATAAATAAGAAGTGAGTATTTTTAACTTAGGAAATTGGATATTTTGTAGGAAATTATCGTCATGACTAACACATGAACCCCAATTTTTCACTGCTTTTACAATTTTTGGTGTAAATAAATACTCAATTTGCGAGACTTTTTTTTCAAATATAGAAATTTTAATCAAGTTATTATTATGGGGTCAAATTTGCCACCCATGTGGGCACGTGACTACAATTACAACTATGCCTAAATTCAACACTTAAGCATCGTGAGGACACGCAAATCGGATATTGGTCAAATAGTTAAGATTCTTACCACACTAGATGCACTAACGAAACCATAGCTCCTGCTGTGGGGGCATGTGCCCCAATAGCTTTTTTCTTTCATTATTTATTTTTTATGCAACACTATATAATGTGTATATATAACACTACTAATTATGTACAAAGTGTTATGTAATAATATTAAAAAAAAAATAAAAAGTGTTATGTAATATTATTAGATTATAAGATTATGAATTGTATAACATTAAATTAATAGTGTGTCCAAAACTATAACTAATTAATATTATAATTTATAAATTTAAAGTGACCAAAATTATAATTAATAGAATAGTGATAACATTATAACATTATAAATTTGAAAATATTATGTAACTTACATTATTAAGAAAAGTGTTAATAGAGTTATATGATATTATCATTTTTTAAAACCTATATATTAATTAGGTAAAAGTAAAATGTGAAATGTAGTCCTAATAATTGTTTTTGATGTAGTTTATAATTTTATTCATATTGTGCGGTCATTATAAAAAATTTCTGGATCCGTCCCTAACTAGATGACTAGGGTTCGATTCCACCACCGTCCTTTTATTAGGATATGTACTAAAGAAAAGCATCATGAGGACATTTGTTAGGTAATAAGGTACATTGTGGAGGAGAAACCTTGGTCTGGTAATATATCAATTAATATATTTAAGTTTGTTTTAATAGTTACCTAAACTCTTGTCTACGAGACTGGAAAAATTGCTTCATGAAGTTCGTATTTGATACTTATGATCAATTATAAAGAAATTATGCAAAACCTTTAGTTATAAAATATTTGATCCACATGCAAACCATTTAATAAAAAAACAATTAACCTTTTTATTTATTTTCTGAAAAGCATTAAAATTACTATGAATAAACATAATTAAAATATTAAATCAATAGTTACTACAGATATTACAATATAAATAGTTATTTATAGGTGAAATACATAAGTTTTTTTTAAAAAAAAAAATTATTCCCTCTTTTTTTGTCTTTTTCTTTTTCCCTCCCCTTGTGTGTCTCTCCCCCTCTCCTCTTACCTCGTCCTTTAATCCACCACACTCCACACCTACCAACCGAACCCAATAGCCCAGCCCATTAAAGCAGCCACTCCTACTCTACCAAGCCCAGCATACCAGGCCCACAAACTTCAAAATTCCCGCAGGGCTCCCCTTCAGCCCAAATTCCAATACCCTAATCCAACACCGGTTATAATAATGTTCCCCAGTTTAGTAATTGCACATATGATGATAATCATAAAGTTCCAATACCAAATCTTTTAGGGCCCATATTTATTTTTTCTTCCCAATAAAAAACACCTTTGGGCCAACTTTTTTTTCATCTACAGCCTACAACAACCAAATTCAAAAAAAGACCCAAACTCTTCCAATTATTTCACGTTAAATATTCAGTGTTCTATCTTCTGTGTCTCATAAGTTTTCAGATTGTTTGCCTCTACCATTCCTTGGTCAAATATTCTAATAATTTATTTGAACACCAAAATACCAATATTCCTCTAGGGGAATGCATTATTTTTGAAACACTATAATTTTTTTCCAAAAAAATAATGCTTATCTGTATCGAATTTTATTTTTTAAGTTCTTTTTAATTGTATATAGAGTAAAGATTAATTTTAACATAAAAAATGTACATGCTTTTCATAAAGTAAGCGATTCACGACTATTCAAATGTATAATTCTCACGATAAAACGAGGGACTTAAATTTAATTACAACTTTGAAGAATCAAATCATCTTCTCTTCCCCATCGTGAGTCGTGACTTTCGTCTTCCACACTTGGTCACTCCTCAGCGGCAGCTAGCGGTCGGACAAAGGTAGCGGACGGCGGTCAAAGGGCCTATTTTTAGAATCCCGCCTAAGGCTTTGTGAAGTACAGGTCCGGCCGGTTTATATGTATGGAGGTTAATGAGTAAGCAACAAATGACATGTCACCTATTACAACAATCGAATTTACGAAGCGTTTCATGATCCTTGACCTAAAAGACTTTAAAGGGCTATTTTCATATTAATTTATCAAAAGGGGAAGGCATAACAATTAAACATTAAAACATTTGAAACATATAGAACTGAAAATGAAAAAAAAAAAATTCATAATTAATGAGATCAAATATATATTTATAAAACGCAAAAAATAAAAATCTCCAATTGAAATTGCTAATGTCCAAGTAAGATGCGACACTTGTACTTGAGATGCAATGTGAGCATGCTCCATTCCTCATTAGGTTACCAAATGGGCCGTGTCGGCAAAGACAAGATTGATTTGATCTGATGAAATGTTGTGTCCTAAAAATAAGCAATAAAGAGGCCAATTAAGGGGGCACCTAAATCTGGCAAACTGTATCATCAAGATTATTTTTAGCAAAAGTTGGATTTAACTGTTTTCAACTGCATAACCCATTCCGCCATTTTTCACACACCTAAAAAAACCGGGAGGGGGGGGGGGGAGGGGGTTTGGAGGTAGTCAAAAGGATTAATTTGGCATCCAAATTCCTAGCTTTTATGAAGAAGTCATATTAAGTAGGGTTGACAATGGGTTGGGCCGGGCTGGACCTAGGCGTAAAATCGGGTTGAATTGGGGCAACCCAAGATTCCATCGGGTGGTGTATCTTGTGATCCAACCAACCATCACGTGTAATTTGATCGGGTTTGTCAGGCAATGCTAAAGTAGACCTGATCCTTTTTTAGCCTCTAAAAATGGAGTTGCCCATCGGACTAGGCCAATTTTGTCAGTTCCAATATTAATAGGTATGAATATTTGAATATCTAGCTATTATTTAAATCATCTCTAATTCAAAATTCTATTTTACTGCAGTTTTTGTATTAAAATAGAGCAATTTCAGCACTAAACTCAAAGTCCTTCAACAAATATACTTCAAATTTTGCACTTAAGAAAAATATTCCTTATTACTTAAAGAAATATTCGTTAAATAGTCATTGTTACTTAAAGAAATATTCCTTACATGTTCCTTAATTATTACTTAAAGAAATATTCCTTATGATTTCAATATAAAAACTATTTTATTAAAAATCAAATACTTATTAACATATCATGTTAATGTAATTTTTGTTTTTATCACTTAATTGTCTTGTATTTAATTTTTAAAATTTACTATTTAAAACTAAATTTAGTACTATTGATATTTTATTATTAAATAATAACATTATAAATAAAAATTATTAAAGTTTATTAAAATTATTTATAAATATTTATATACACTTAGAAATTAGAATAATAGATAATATTTTGTTACATATTTAAACATAACAAAATTATTAATTACTATTAAAAAAACAAGATATCATGTGAACAGTGTTGCGCCAATTCGTAGTAGATCACATCAAAATAGCGCTGGAAATAATGTCCTGTTGGAAAGGGGATTTCACAAGATTTTGCACCAGAACAACGTTTGGGGGCTTATTTGAGTGTTGGACATGGCCTTAATATGGTCATATTTTCCGACTCTCAAATATTTGACTTGAGTGTTTAGTTAAAAATCAAAATATGTATTTTTAAAAGCACAAATGAGTGATAATTGTGCAGGTGCCCTTCTAATTAATTGCATTAATAGCGAAGGAGGATACACACTAGAATATTTCAATTTTCAAACTAATAGGTTTGATTCCTTTATATCTCTAATTTGACCAATATATATCTTAGTTTATTTATCCGATGAAAGTTGCAAAGACACGAAATAATTGGTAGTGATGGACAAGAAAAGAGGAGATTTCGTTTTTACATTTTTAATAAAATCAAGAAAACTAATTTTAAAAAAGAATAAAATTTGGTGCCAACGATGTAAAAATTGAAGGCCAATAACATTTTCCGTGCCTCATATTCCTTTGGTTCTTTGTTTAAGTTTACAATTGTGGCCTGTTGTGTGTGTATATATATATATAGAGGGGGGTTGAATCAAATATGACCCGTATGAATATTCAATAATCCTTGGCCTAGTTGTCAAGGTGATGTAATTCTTGGTCTCTCTTCGAAGAGGTCAAGAGTTCGAGTTCCCTGGGCACAATGATGGAATAATTAATATTGAAGGCCTCAAGTGGTAGTGTGGGAGGCTGGAACTCGGCGAAAACCTGTGGCTGGATAGAGGAGAGTCCAACATGGAATAATCACTAGAGGGACGGCTGTTGGGTAAATTATATGGAAGTTTCTGTTTGGAAGAAAAATGGCTGGGATTGTGTATAGTTTAAGTCGAGGCGGTCGGTTGTCTCATAAAAACGCCCGTATACAAGTGCTTACGGTTCCGACGCCTCTAAGATACAACGACTTTAATTGATTCAGGTTAAAGACAAAGAAAAACCGAACAACAACGAACAAGCAAAGTGTTTGAGTACTTTCAAGCTTTCAAGGAGGAAAATGGGCAAGATGCAAAATGCAATGCTCGACTTTATGTTTTCGATTAGTTTCGTGTGTTTTTCGGTCACCGAGGGGATCGACTTTTATATGCCCGACGCCTTTATGAAAAAACATGTCTTTTGGCTCGAAAAGACATCTTTTTGACCGAACAGTGCACTGCGCAGGGAGCACGACCGAGGCGCGACGGGCGTGCACCGCCGTCTTGGAGTGCTCCAACGTTCGGCATGGCAAGACGACCCAGACGCGACGCAGGTCGTGTCGGTTGGCTCAAAATCCTCGGCAGTAGCACGACCCGACCGCGCGGGCGTGCTCGCCCCGTCTTGTGGCCGAACTTTTTCTCGATTGAACTCTTTTAATTAATTACGAAATTAATTAAATCTATTTAATTAATTACAAAAATTAATCAAATATTTAATTATTAAAGGTTTTGGTCCAAAAAGAATAATGGCCTTCAAGCCCAAGCCCAAGCTCGGGCCGCGGCCGGCCGGCCGAGCCGAGCCGAGCCGGTGATGCTTGCGGCGTGTGTGCTGACCAAACCCACAAGCATGTAGGTCCTCTCCCCTTTAAAAACTTAGGTGCCCCAAGGGGCCCAAACTCATTTGTCAACTTGGGATAAATAAAGTGTGCAACTTTACCTCCTTTTTTCCTATGTGGGATGAAGAATCTCTCCTCCCCCACATTTTCCATTTTCCATACCATTTATTTGTATTAAGTGGCTAACTTAAAGCATTAATTTCTCATTCACCAGGAATCGGTTTGAGAAATTCCAAATGCTATTCTCATCTACTCTCTTAGTAGAATTTTTACAAATAATTTAATTCCATTTTTCGCAAATGAAAACCACTTAATTAATTGGTCAAAATCGGGTAAACACCCAATTTCTCAAAGACCAATTCCAACAATCCCCCACATGAATGAAATAATGCATGCGTGTATGCAGATTCGCTTGAAAGTCTCGGTGAATCGTTATTGCATCGAGGATAGGTAGCTTGTGGCCTTGAACCTTCCTTAGTAAAATACTATCAGTTCTTCGGGCCGCTTAGTGACGCGATGTCTTGAACTACTCAGCCGTTTGTGTAAACCAAGACAACAGTACTTACACAATAACAACTCTAACACTTGTTGTTCTCACGTTGTGTCTATTTCGGCCTTGGACCATATCTTAGATTCATAAGTGTTTCTTTCGAAGCGGCCATTACTTTTCACTTATATAGGTGATCCCCTATTGAAGAGTATCCTGCCATACCCACCTTTCGGTATAGGAATCATTAAAAGTCTTAAACTTAACCTCACCACATTCAAAGGTTTACATTCACTTGGATGTATCGAGAATGAGCTAACACATTTTCCAAGTATTCAATTTGAACATTCATAACTTAGTTGTCCCGTTGAACCAAGGTCTTGGGATCTCCAATTCACAAGGTTGGGTTACCGCTATGAACATTCTTTAAGTTGTGGATTTTAAACCCATACCCCTTAACAATTTATACAGTTGATCTCGATTAATGCCTTTCGTAAGCGGATCCGCAAGGTTTTTCTTTGACTTCACGTAGTCAACCGAAATAACCTCATTCGAAATCAACTATTTATTAGTATTGTGTCTACGACAAAAACGTCTAGACTTATCTCTTTCCTTTGCACGAAAGAACACCTTTAATAAATACCACATTTAATGATCGTACCATCATAAATGCTGAATTTATTTCCTTGGTGCTTCTACTTTTTCCAAAGCACCCCCACATTTCAAGGCAATCTCCTTATTGTGGGTTGCTTAAAAGTCAAGCTCCCCTTTCAACTTCCGGTATCTTTGTTTAAGACAAAGTCATCCAGAATTTTCATGGCTCTCGGCCCCTTCACTATATTATGTTAGAGCATTGTCCCGACAATCCAGTTAGAATCTCGTTCTACCAGATTTCAGGCCTTAGTTCCAACAACTCCATCTTTTACAAGGTGTGTAACCTTTGATGTTATCACATCTTTAGTAAGACTTGATTGACTTGTTACGATTATGCATGTCTTAAGTGTTACAACACTTTCGACAACACCTCATGCAAATATGGTTTCGGTGTTTACAACACTTTTGGCAACACCTTCTTTACATTTAAAAATGCAAACGAAACTCACTTCAGTGTTCCACAAAGTATGATCATACCCCACATTTGCCGATTTCCATTCGGAATCCCGGTTGTCTTTCTCAATCCGAAGTCGAACTATCAAATCCTCAAGCCCCATTTCTTTCCGTTCGTGCTTGAGGCAGTTCTTAAAATCTTTCCACGAAGGCGGCAACTTTTCCATAATCGCAGCCACTTGGAAGGATTCATTCATAATCATCCCTTCAGACACTAAGTCGTGAAGTATGATCTGAATTTCTTGAAGTTGGCTAATCACCGTCTTGGTGTCAACCATCTTATAATCCAGAAATTTACCGACTACAAATTTCTTTGCACCGACATCTTCTGTTTTATACTTTTTCTCCAACGAGTCCCACAACTCTTTGGACGTTTTGAACGAACTATAGACGTTGTACTAGGTATCGTCTAGTCCGTTAAAAATATAATTCCGACAAAGGAAATCACTGTTATGCCAAGCATCCACAACGATTCTCCGTTCATTGTCGGATTCTTCATCACCAACGGCAAGGGGTTCCTCCTTCACGAAACGAGATAGTCCCAAAGTCGTCACGTAAAACAGCATCTTCTGTTGCCATCTCTTGAAGTCGGCACCGGAGAACTTCGCCGGTTTCTCGCCATAAGCAGGAGCAGCAACCTTCTAAAGTGGAGTGAACGATCCTGAAGCCATCGTCTTCAACAGAAACCAAAAGAAAAGTACTTTTCGTCTTGCGATTGTTGGGTAAATTATATGGAAGTTTCTGTTTGGAAGAAAAATGGCTGGGATTGTGTATAGTTTAAGTCGAGGCCAGAATTCGATTCTGTCTCCGCAAGACGAAAACGCCCCGTATACAAGTGCTTACGGTTCCGACGCTCGCCTCTAAGATACAACGACTTTAACTTGATTCGGTTAGCGAAGACAAAGAAACGGAACAACGGCCGAACAAGCAAAGTGTTTGAGTACTTTCAAGCTTTCAAGGAGAAAAATGGGCAAGATGCAAAATGCAATGCTCGATTTTATGTTTTCTGATTAATTTCGTGTGTTTTTCAGTCACCAGGGATCGACTTTTATAGGCCTCAGACGCCCCGTATGAAAAAACATGTCTTTTGGCTCGAAAAGACACTTTTTAACCGAACAGACGCACTGCGCGCAGGGAGCACGACCAGACGCACGCGGGCGTGCGCTGCCCGTCTTGTGAGTGCTCCAACGTTCGGCATGGCGCCGACCCGGACGCACGGGTGCGTGGCGGCTCAAAATCCGGCAGTAGCACGACCCGAGCCGCACGGGCGTGCTCCGCCCGTCTTGTGGCCGAACTTTTTCTCGATTGAACTCTTTTTTTAATTAATTACGAAATTAATTAAATCTATTTAATTAATTACAAAAATTAATCAAATATTTAATTATTAAAGGTTTTTGGTCCAAAAAGAATAATGGCCTTGAAGCCCAAGCCCAGGTCCGCGACCCACGACCCGGACCCGGGCCGAGCCGGCCGGTGGTGCGCGCGCGTGTGTGTGCTTTGACCAAACCCACAAGCATGTAGGTCCTCTCCCCTTTAAAAACTTGGGTGCCCCCAAGGGCCCAAACCCATTTGTCCAACTTGGGATAAATAAAGTGTGCAACTTTACCTCCTTTTAACTATGTGGGATGGAGCATCTCTCCTCCCCCACATTTTCCATTTTCCATACCATTTATTTGTATTAAGTGGCTAACTTCTAGCATTAATTTCTCATTCACCCGGAATCGGTTTTGAGAAATTCCAAATGCTATTCTCATCTACTCCCTTAGTAGAATTTTTACAAATAATTTAATTCCATTTTTCACAAATGGAAACCACTTAATTAATTGGTCAAAATCGGGTCAACACCCAATTTCTCAAAGACCAATTCCAACAACGGCTACATATGCATGTTAATTGAGGATATTAGGGACCTGAAAGTCATTGTGCATTTCTCGCGGATTACATGGGGGTAATTTCTGAGTGGCCAAGACTGTTTCCCAAGAACTAATCATGTGGAAATATAAAATCTTAATATAAAAAAAATATGACCCATATGATCGGGTGAAATAGTGGGGACTGATCTAAATGTGTATGTTTATGTATGTGTGTAAAGTATAGGTGGGTGATAAAAGTTAATGGCATTGAATTATGAAGAAAATTTGGGGAGTGTTTCTCATGGAATAGAGGCAACCAAAGTTGACACAAGGCTAATTAAGAAAGAGACATCGTAATCGTGGTACCCCAAGTTTGGAAAGACATAGTCAACTGTTGTTTCCACTTGAGGAGAGTCGTTTCATCTTTCACTTTCCTAATTTTGCCTATCAAAACGTCCATCAATCATGTTGAGGATATTTTGCCAACATCGCACCTAGACTCCTTGTTTCTTATTTATTTAATTATTTTTATAAGAATTTAGGATTTTCAATTTGGTATTTTATTACATTTATGTGATAAATTTACTTTTGGTTATGTTAGATAATTTGTTCATTTTGCATATTTATATATTTTTAATTTTTTTACATAATAATTAATATATACATTGTTACCAAAAGTAATTATTCTTTATTAAATCGGTTCGATTGGCGGTTGGATCGGTCCAACCAGCTAAACCGTGAATCGATAGTTTGACTCGTTCGCTCATCAATCCAAATTTTAAAACACTGCAAAGTGACACTTTATGAGATTTCCAATTTTTTTTTTGGCTAAATGAACCTCATGGATGGGATTATGTACGATATAAATCAGAAAGTTCATTATGGTCTTTTGTTCTTTTATTTTAACCTCTCATGAGGATTTAAATATATAGTTGGTACATAAGATCTCAATTTTGTAACTTCAATTGACATAGCAGCCAATTAGCTAGATTTCTCTAAATAAGTTAAGTAATGGAATGATCCTACATCTTCTCTTTAGATTTGCACTTTAATTTAGAGATATTGATTCTATTTTGTTTGACTTGTTCGCTCATCAATCCAAATTTTAAAACACTGCAAAGTGACACTTTATGAGATTTCCATTTTTTTTTTTTGGCTAAATAAACCTCATGGATGGGATTATGTACGATATAAATCAGAAAGTTCATTATGATATTTTGTTCTTTTAGTTAAACCTCTCATGAGGATTTAAATATATAGTTGGTACATAAGATCTCAATTTGTAACTTCAATTCACATAGCAACCAATTAGCTAGGTTTCTCTAAATAAATTAAGTATTGGAATGATCATGCATCTTCTCTTTAGATTTGCACTTTAATTTACAGATATTGATTCTATTTTGTTGGACCCGTTCGTTCATCAATCCAAATTTTAAAACACTGCAAAGAGACACTTTATGAGATGTCCAACTTTTTGTTTTTGGCTAAATGAACCTCATGGATGGGATTTTGTACGATATAAATCAGAAAGTTCATTATGGTCTTTTGTTCTTTTGTTTAAACCTCTCATGAGGATTTAAATATATAGTTGGTACATAAGATCTCAATTTTGTAACTTCAATTGACATAGCAGCCAATTAGCTAGGTTTCTCTAAATAAGTTAAGTAATAGAATGATCCTGCATCTTCTCATTATATTTGCACTTTAATTTAGAGATATTGATTCTATTTTGTTTGACCCGTTCGCTCATCAATCCAAATTTTAAAACACTGCAAAGTGACACTTTATGAGATTTCCAATTTTTTATTTTTTTGGCTAAATGAACCTCATGGATGGGATTATGTACGATATAAATCAGAAAGTTCATTATGGTCTTTTGTTCTTTTATTTAAACCTCTCATGAGGATTTAAATATATAGTTGGTACATAAGATCTCAATTTTGTAACTTCAATTGACATAGCAGCCAATTAGCTAGGTTTCTCTAAATAAATTAAGTAACGGAATGATCATGCATCTTCTCTTTAGATTTGCACTTTAATTTAGAGATATTGATTCTATTTTGTTTGACCCGTTCGCTCATCAATCCAAATTTTGAAACACTGCAAAGTGACACTTTATGAGAATTCCAAATTTTTTATTTTTGGCTAAATGAACCTCATGGATGGGATTATGTACGATATAAATCAGAAAGTTCACTATGGTCTTTTGTTCTTTTATTTAAACCTCTCATGAGGATTTAAATATATAGTTGGTACATAAGATCTCAATTTTGTAACTTCAATTGACATAGCAGCCAATTAGCTAGATTTCTCTAAATAAGTTAAGTAATGGAATGATCCTGCATCTTCTCTTTAGATTTGCACTTTAATTTAGAGATATTGATTCTATTTTGTAGGTTTTTCTTTTTTTGGAGTACCAGACGATAGGAGGAGATAGAATACACACACTGATCATATGAGTTGGAGTCCGTGTTAATTGTCATGATAGTACAACCTTCTACTGCTGAAGCACGTCGAGGATTTGATTGTTGGAAAAACTAGGTTGGTGTATATCAAACATCTACGAAAATTGAGCAGAGTAACAGAAAGAAAGTCGAGGCAAACTAATGTCGAATGGTAAAGAATTTCAAAATTTTTAAGTAATGAAATGATTTTTGGGGACTGCTTTTTATAGAGCCTCTTATACCTTTTCAGACTTGGTGCGGCCCCTGGTTCGGATCAACCTGTGTGTGTCTTTAAAGCGCCAATGCGACGCGCAGTTCGCGCGAGGGCTCGGCACCAATTTGGGTGGTGCACCATCCGAACGGGTTTTAAGCTAGCCAAGGCTAGTCAAAATTGACTTGGTCCACTAGGGTGTATCATAAGGAGCTCCACATGATTACTCCTTAGTAGTGCTAAAACTCTTTATAAACTAGTCAAACATTTAATAAGTTTCCTATGTGGGATATGACTTCTCATATTCCCACCCTTTTATATTCAATATATAAAAGACATTTTAAGTGACTAACTTCATGCATTTATTTTTCATTCACCCAACATTGGTTTTGAGAAATTCAAAATGTAAAAACTCGTCTACCCGCGGTGTAGATTACGTTTATCTCATTTATTTCATACATCGAATAAATAAACCCACTTAAATAATTGGTCAAAATCAGATCAAGACCCAATTTCTTAAAACCAATTTCAACATTGGTCTCATATTTTGTTAGTTTTGGATATACATAAACAATGTAATTCATCATTTCATTTTGAAAAATATACACCAGGAACATGCAAAAGCGGAAAAAGGGGGAAAATAACTTGATCAACATATATTGAAGAATAAACCCTATTGTTCTATAACTTGATCCGTGTGGGTTCGATTCGGGGAGAGATCGTTATTAGTAGATTGGGGGGGTCGAACATAATTGTTCTCTTTACCTGGGAGGATCTGGTTGAAGACCGTCAACATCGGTCGGTGCGTGCACATCCGCGGTTTACCTTGGCGGCAAAGAATGAGGAGCCGGGCCGTTGTCTCGAGCATAGTCGGCAGTGGCTTGTGAGTTATCAAAAAAAAAAAAAAAAAAAGAATAAACCCTATCATATTTTATAAGATGCTTTATCGGGAAGACCAAAAAAATATATGTTGTCTAATTGCATGGTTAAAAGACCTACGTTTGCTTTTAGTTTTGAAGGTCGTTTTTATTTTTGACTATTTGAAATTTCGAAAATGCATACGTTTTACACATATGTTTATGAGATTTACAATCTGTTTTTATTTTTGTAATTTATTCTCGGACCTATTAACAGCTTACTTTTTTGAGCAAGTCTCTTGTGAGATGGTCTCACGGAAAATCAGTGAGACGGACCTCCTAAGTGGCTCCGTCTTGAAAACATGAACCATGAAAATAAATTTAAAAATAATAATGAACCATGAAGAAACAAAAATAAACCCTAAAAACATGAACCATGAAGAATAAACCAAAAACAAAAATAAACCCAAAAAATAAAAAATAAACCCTAAAAAAACTAAAAATCCTAAAAACCCAAATCAATTAAAAATAAACCCAAGAAACAAAATAAACCCTAAAAAAACAAATATAAACCCTAAGAAAAATAAAATCTGAAAAAAAAAACCTTTAAAACTTTGTGTAAGGGCTCCGTCTCACGCAAGTTTTTGCCTACTTTCTTTTGTGATGCACTTCCAAAATACATTTTCCAACTTACTAATATTCCTATTTCACAAAATAAATGCAATATTTAACTACAAGAAAAAAATTAGTTTACATATATACAGAAAAATCTTTAGATAAGTATTAAGATAACTGTAACGTGTAGGTAAAATCATTGTATGTAAATATTTACCTACGTAATTTAAAATTGTTTTTAAATAACTACCGTATTTATATTGGCAAATTTAAAAATTGTCAGTGATCTATCGATAATTTGTCGGTATAATTTGGGTAAAAAAATATTTTTTATTATGTAGGTATATGTTAGATAACTATAACATTTAGTGACAAAATCATTTATGTTGATAAATCTTATCAGCAAACTATAATTTTCTTTAAGTGTTTTCATTTCAAATTCTATAGTCAACATAAAAATTAGAATCATTACAAATATAAATGTAGTAGAAATATAGTCACTCTAGAAACAATAAAAATATAAAAATGAATTTGAAAACTAAACAAAAGCACCTAATCAACCAACATTAATGATTTTTGTCACTATCACAAAAGAATAATGGACCATTTTGAAACCAAAAACATAAAAGAAAAATGCATATATGCACCTAAATCCTAACCTTGACAGTGTCACATTGGACGCTAATACCACCTAAAGGGGAACGAATGGCTACAAATAACTCATCCATATTTTTCGTGCCCACTTTGAAACCTTATCAATTTCTCTCTCTTTCTAACCTTTCCAAACATGGAAAGTCTTAAAAAACAAACCTTTGTAATTATGGAGAAAAAGAATACATACCATGTACAAGGATAATTATACCATTCTCTTTATATATTCCCACCCATTTTTTTTGTTTTTCCATTTGGACAGATTAAAAGCTTGTAACGTCTGTATCAATTTATAGGGAAAAAAGTAGGGGTGATCATGGTGCGGTTTGGGCGGTTTTTTCACTATTTCAAACCATATTGCTAAGTGCGGTTCGGCCAAGAGTTTGATTTTAAGTCGCGGTTTTTTAGAATAAAACAAACATGCGGTTTTCAACAGTTTCGGGCGGTTTTGCGGTTTTAACATATCGTACGCGAATATTATATGGAACAATCAAAACGAGTAAAAAAACAATTATCAATTCGATAACTAAAAAGTTAATGACATGTTGTTATCCAAATTGAATATTCTAACAACTTCAATAACATATAATAGTTGAATCTAATAGATATAAGGAGTGTTAGCAATCACTAAAAAAAGTATTTCTTGTATTTTTGCTTAAAAAAATCACTTTTTAGTATTTGCAAGTGTCAACTTCTGCTTCATTTATTTAATCATAACCTAAAAGCATGGAGAAGGGTACTTTAGATTTGTGTTTCTACTCCTAGTTTGATTTTTATAAACAAATAAGCACCTCTACAACCTTTTCACTTAACTCAACTTCTGATTCAACTTTTGATTTTACTTTTAAACTCTATCAATTTATGATTCTCAACTACTTTTACTTTTGCTACAATAAATTATTTTTTCTAGAAGCATAAGTTTTTGCAAACTCTCTCATAACTTCATAATTTCAATCTCCATGTCACAAATTTTCCAAAATAAATCTCATTATACAATTTACAAGAAATAAAGACTTTGATGTATTAAATTATTAAGTAATTTGACTATTAATATACCCACAATAAACCAATGAAAATAATTAAATATGACAATTCATAATCATACACAAATATACTATAGATTGAGAGAAATGTAATAATATATATCGAATATATATACATATATGTAGTATTCGATTTGCGGTGCGGTCGGTGCAGTTTGAGACTTGAAATTGTAATTGCACCATCTTTTGCGGTGCGGTCTCGATTAAAAATATTAATCGCGGTTTTCCGATAAATAAGCAATTGCGGTGTGGTACGGTTTGATTCGGCCGGTTTTAGCGGTTTTCGGTTTTTGTTGATCACCCCTAGAAAAAAGTAAATTTTTATCACCAAAAAAAAAGTTCAATATTGGTTTACACTATTATGATAAGATTATAAAATCAATGGTTAAATGAGATTTAGATATAGACCAAGTGGTCAAATGGTATGTTACTGGCGACCGGACTCATGTTCGAATTTTATCCCTTCCCAAGACATATTATTTTCCCATTCCCCCATCAAAAATAAAAAATAAACAAAAAAATAAAATAAATGGTCAATTCATTAATAATTCTACAAACTCTTTACACTCTCCCATTGTTGAAAATAAGTTTTAGTATGTGATATTTTCAAACCTTGATATACTCCCAGTTTCATACAGACAATGTAAAAATGCATTATTTGAAATAGTTATATTTATATGTTATTGTAATAAATTTGAGAACATTTTTTTATTATGCGGTATTTTCTACATGAGTACGAAAGTAAGATATTAATGCGTCTGGTAATGATTTTTGATATATGCACGAAACAATATAAAATATGCATTTTCTGAAGTAAAGTGCACTTTTGTTTTCATATATATACAAATAGTATTTTTGTAAAAATAGATTCCTATCTAAATTTATTAAAAGTAAATTATACTTTTTTATGTAGAGATATAAATTAAATATGCATTTTCAGAAATTTAGATAGGAATCTATTTTTACAAAAATACTATTTGTATATATATATATATATTGAAAACAAAAGTGCACTTTAATTACTTCAAATATTAGCCAAAATAGTCTCAAGTATTGACCGGTTAAAATTTGGGTTTAAATTAACTAGAGGTGGCAAACCGTGTCATCGTTTCGTGTTCCTGTCGCACTATCATTTTTTTTATGTATATTATCTATTTTATTTAATTTTAAATATAATAATTATTGTATTTTGACTTAATTTTCAATTTTGTACTCGTGCACGTCGTGTTTCGTGCCGTATCATGTCTTATCGTGCTTTATCATGTAATTTATCAATATAATAGTGTTTGTAATGGGGTCATGTTCGTGTTATAATAGTATAACATTGACGGCCTCAAAATTAACCATGTAACATGTAAAATCTGACCATTATCTATAGTACTTAATCAGTTAATCTTATCCATCAAAACCCCAAAAATTTCTTTCGAAGCGAAGTAATTACTGTGGAAAGACTGATCACTGATAACTGAGTAAAAAAAAGCAGAAAACCACATACTTTTCCTTTTTTACGCAACTTCTATCACTGACACAAAGAGCCCTTGCCCTTAAGGCATATATATTATCCCCTTTTGGCGTTTGGGGTTTTTTTACTTGTTTTTGTTCGAATTTTGTTTAGTTATTTATTTTCAATTTTTTGAGCCCGTCACTTTCTGTTATGCTTTCACCGAAAGGTGAAAAAGATAAAATTAAAAATCATTGGACAGTTTCTACGAGGTTTCTGGGTACTGTGTACGAATGAGATTATGACCAATAGAAATTGTGGAAATGCAGTTGTTAGATTTAGGTTAAAGGTTAAATCCAGTGAGTTACTGCAACAATATAGCACAATGAGATTATTGTACGGTTCAAGAATTCTATCTTCTTGAAAAAAATATAGTCTTCTTTAAGGAAATTCAATTAATTATTATTATTATTTTATAAAAATTGTATTTTGAAATTAGACTTAGGGGGTGAGTGGGTGACTGTTACATTGACAAATTCGGGGGGTAATTGTTTTTTTTAAATAAGTTGGGAGTACTGGTTGGAGGGAAGGAGATAAATTTCAAATAAACTGAAAGATACAGGGTTCAAACCCTGGTGGAGGTAATTGTTACATATAAGCAAATTCATGGAGTATTATTGTATTAACTTGAGTTTGGCTGAACGGACCGAAACTAGAATTTATATATTTTTTCTTTTGAGACATGGAATTTGTGGATAAAATTGTCGTATTAGATTTTAGCTATATTTCTTTTCTTGAAAAGTGCAAACAGAGACCATAAACCAGCAAATTAAAGTAACTCACACTGTTCAACTGATCAATGAAACAGATATAAGAAACCAGGAAATTAAATTTCTAAAACAAGCATAATCTTCACCAGAAACTTCTCTTAACAGATGCACATTGTGCAGATAAGAAATTTGAGGCTTAAAAAAATAACATACTGAATGCATCTCAACAAATAGAATTACGTCTAGCAAAACAGCACAAACACCAAATAAAGCTGTAGTGGGCAATGCACAAGCACTAAGCATAACATATTAGCAACTTCAAGTTTCATTCCAAATCAAACAAGGTCAACTCAGAGTCATTTACGGGGTGTCCCCAACCATAGAATTTAATGGAATATAATGGAATTTAGAATTCCATAACATTCCAGGTGTCCTCAACTTGGATTTTTATGGAATCCATTAAATATTGAGGTCCTCAACTTGGATTTTAATGGATTCCACGAAAATCCAGTATCCCAAAACATTCGAGGAATTCCATGGAATTCTTTTTATAAATGGATTTTGGTGGATTCTGGTGGAATTATAAGCTAGATTTATGAAGGATAGATTCTGACCTTTCCCCCTCGGAATTCAAATTCTATTTCCAATAATAATAATAATTTTTTTGGCTATGGTATAAAAAGAAGAAATAGCATATTTTTTTCTCATGTACATCTCCTCACGCATCGTCTTATAATCAACACATTCTACCTCAATTTTGTGAATAATCAATGTAAAGTAACTAGAGTTGATTTGTCGTCTTATTTCAATTGCTAATGCTTTTAATTTTCATTCATTCATCTTGATAGACACATTGTTTTTGTGTTAGACAATATGTTTTTAAAATAATCTGGTAAGATTTTGATCATCAGTGTTGTTGTTTGTTGAATAAACATTTTGAAAATAGTTGTTTATGGAACTATTCAAAATTTGATAATTTTAAATTATATTTTTGCAAAGTTTATGAAATATTTTTTTTTTGCTAATGATTTTCTTTCAATATTTGTATTTCATATTTTTTTTTAATGATTATGATGTTATGCTACTAGTTTCATTAAAAAAATATACTTTTTATAACAACCAACAAATTCCACTAAAATCCACGCAATTCCATAACAGAAAATTCCATTAGAATCTACTGGAATCCATATGGAATCCATAGAATTCTCTTAAAATCTATTAAATTTTATAACTTAAAAAATCCTTGAAAATCCATGTTGAGGACACCCTCCCTAAAGTATATGCAAGAAGCCAAAATGGCAATACTTTACAAATTACAAGCACTAAAGACACTTAAAGTACTGTGACTGTAAATGTGAGAGCCTTCAAGTTGTGTACCCAAATGTACAACCCACTTCCAACATCAAATTTCTAAAGCAAGCATAATCTTCAAACAGAGATCAGAAACCAGCAAATTACAGGAACGCCCAAGTTTAGTCACCCAAAAGACATGTTCTAAATTACACATGAAGTAAAATTATCCAAAATACGTTCCTATCAAGTTTTTAAATAGCCCGTAAATCGTGTTTTGGCGACAAAATAAATAGTTGGAATAACTCATAACAGTTTTTAGGATAATGTTTTCATAGCCTTCTATCACGTATCATTTTGAACATGACACCCTTGTACTCATAAGTTAGGCTGAAGAACATGTCAAGATCTTGTGCGTTGTTGCAAAGTTGCTTTGTAATGGCAAGTTTGTCCTCAACGGATAGGAAACTCATTTCGAAAGTCATGGCCAAACATGACCTTGCGTTGTTGCCTAGTATCTTGGTCAAATCCTATTCTTTGCGCTAGGTCACCCAAACTGTTGTCAGTTTTTTCACAAAAAGATGCCATTAGGTCCAGGAAACGATCTTCCATAGCATCATAAGTCTTTCTTTTTTTGTTGCGGCTGTTTTTTTTTGTCTTCACTTTACTTTGAACCTCGTAAGTAGTATCGGGTTGAAACTGTGAATTAGGAGTCACAGGAATTTGCTCAGGTTCGCTTCTAGCGCCATTTGGTTGGCCCCCATTTAGGACTTCTTGTATTATGTCATGAAAAACCTCAGCATTTTCACCCGTTGCTCGGTCCTTGCCAAATATATCACACCATTCTTTGTACATAGGCCATGATTTATACCTCATTGTCTTTGCATTTGCATCCGTCTACGTAAAAAAAAAAAAAACAATTACAATGTGTTAAAAAATGCCATACCATTTCCAATATAATTAGAAAAATACCATTTGTATTAAACATTTTTAAACATACCTTTACATAATAATTCCAAATGGCATCTTCCTTAACAATGATTTGATTATTGGAATCATCCCATCCAAACCCGGACTTACGCATCATCATGCATATTGAAGCATAGTTTTTCTTCCACACAGTTAATTTGGATGCAATATGTGACTTGGCACGCAATTCAGTACCAGGGAAAACCTGCAATAATGACCTCTCCAAAAGGTGTTGATATCCAGTTTTGAACCTGTTATCACACTTATAACCCTGGGCAATAAGTTCCTTCAAAGCGTGCAACAAAACAGACTCTTCTTGAGATGTCCAACTACGTCTTACACTACGGGACGTCACACCCTTTCCAACACTTGCAGATGATTCCATAATTCCTAATAAATGTCACAGACAATAATAAAAAAAACTGACTGTTACAATTACAAAAAAACAGACTGTCTCAAAGTTTCTCCAAAATTGTCTGTCACAATAAACACATATAAAAATTCATATACACTACATAAAGATATAAAAAAATATAAACAAAAGTCTAAAAAGCTAAATTCATGCACCAGTCTGTTCGTATAATAGAAGACTGAAAATAAAATGAAGCAATCATTCTTTGCGTCAAATTAGTAATCAAAAATGATGTAGCAAGCTGGACAATGACACAATATCTCATAACACCACCACTGTTCTTATAATTAAGCGCATATTACAACTATAATTGAGCGATTAGAATAAGCATTACACATAAACAGTTTCACAATGATAATATATTGTCATAGATATTACAATGTAGTGGACTAATGATCAGAAATTATAAAGTGTTTTACAGAATTTAATTGGTACAGAAATTTTTCCATCACTATCTTCTCAAATAATATCAAGTATTGTCGCTCCATCATTATACATAGAAATGGCTAATGTGTCCCTCCAAGTTGTCCATATTTGAGAAGTCTACTTGGTTAACAAAATCGGGCCCATCATCCGTGTTGTGACCACCACCAATGTCTTCAGGAATATCATCTTCTAAAGGATCAATCGGCATTGCAAAGACGTATGGAATTATGGAGTAAGCAACAAGCCATAATTATACGATTAAGTCTTAAGTGGGTACCCGCGAGTTACTCCGTAGTATTGCCCATCTATATTTTAATAGACACCAAGATTTTTCTATAATATTAGAGCTTTAGCATGCTTAGATTGAAAAGTTATGTATGGTTTGTAGTGCGGTACGACCGGAAGACCATTCATCTAGGTGATATCTAACACCTCGATATGGAGCTAGAAATCCTGGGCCATTTGTATATCCGCAAGCACACAAGTAGTAATTACCTGAAAAAATAAAATAATGGTTCGTAAGTTTTTGAAGTGATTGTAATAATTGACAAATTGGCTTATCTTTCAGTTAATATAAATATAATTATATGGAAATAGTTCTTTTACCCGTGGGTACTCTCAAACCATTTGGTCGAGTAACAGCGTCACGTAATACCCGGCTGTCTGCAGCAGAACCCTCCCAACCATACCCGACTGTCTGCAGCAGAACCCTCCCAACCACTTAGGACAAATGTGTATTTCATGGATGGATCACAAACGCCTATCACATTGAGAAAAATATCTCCTTTCCGATTTCTATATCGCGCTTTCACACTTAATAGGACTCGAACATCAATGTATGTTAAAGACCTAGACAACCTATCGAATGGGAAATATAGATAGTATGTAAGTTTGAAATTGTAAGTATGTTTAATTTTTAAATTAAATTTGAATTTATGTTGAATTGAGTTTATGTTGAATTGAGTTTTATTACCTTGAACCATTTCCATGTATCATCTGTGCAAGTTTCATCCACTGGTTTCGGATCAACCAATAAAATAGAGTGGAGCCTAAGAACAACTTGAACAACAATATTGAAATGTTTGCTAATAGTGTAAGTGTAGACCTCTTGAAGTCATATTTTACAACACGATTCTTCTATATGTTGTGCCAAAACAGTTTAGGAATATTGCAACTTGTTCGATTGTTTGAACATTTCTAGTTCGAGCAAAGGCCATATATTCTCCAACAAGTAACATAACCTACCAAAGGCATTCTATCCATGTGGAGTCGTGCAATACAATCCGTGTCACTTATATTGATTAGATCACATATGTTTAATTTGGTGCAGTAGTCGGTCAACAAGTCGTAAGCTTGTCCAGCAAAATTGGTTCTATGACAACGACGACGACGTCTATCCATAAACAACATTCGATAAATAGCGACGAACATGAAGAAAAACTTTATTATGGTAATAATCTCTTCTACATTCAAGACGACATGTATCTGGTCCGGGTGCATCTATTAATTTAAACAAAATCATACAAATATATGAGATTAACTAAAAAAATTGCATAACAATTACAGTTATTTTGCATAAATATAAAACACCAAGAAATACATTCATATCAGAAATTCATTCCACATAAACATCATAATACAGTCTAATTTTACCTTTCAAGAAATATCAGAAATATCAAAAAATACATTTATACATTGTAGTGTACCTTTCAAGATAAAAATTCATTCATATCAGAAATTCTTTCTTATTAGAAAATACATTCATATCAAAAATCAGAAATATTACTCATTTTAATACATTCCTAACAGAAAATACATTCATAGATAAAATTTCATGATTTCTTACCTTCAAAGCTCCACAACAATTCGAAAAAATATGATCTAATGTAGTGTACCTTTCAAGAAGAAAAAAAAACGAACAAAGATCTTGGTAGAATACCGAAACATGAAAAGCAAAAAATCGAGAAATATATTGAAATAAAACAACATGAATTATAAAAAGGGTTCTGAATCGTTACCATATATCAAACGAACAAGGATATATTGTTAAAAATTTACCTTGTCTAGTTCTTCGATTTTCTTCGTCAGGGTTCGACTTCCTTCTTCAGATTTGGGTAAGATGCTGAAATGGAGGCTGGAGCGTAAAAGAAAAGGGCTTGGATGGTAATTTGGAAGAAATGGCTATTTGCAATAATCTCCAAAAATAAGGGCAAGGTGGTAATTACTTTAACAAATTGGAGGGCAAAAAAGAGAAACCACTTCCAACTACAAGTCAAGATAAAACTACCACAGGGGATCGGGGATGATAATTGATCGGCCATATACAATATTTAATCTTGGGCCCTGACATTAATCTCGGGCTATAAACTAGGCTGCAAAACATAAAATAAGCCTAGATAAATCAGCTAATCTTGAGATATCTATGACCGCAAACACACCGAATTACTATAGTTTCATCCCGACACAGTTTTAGTTGGTCACAATTGACCTTTATCTAAAAAAATTACTAAAACATTATTAATTAATACTTTATAAAATGAAGAAAGGTATTAGGAATACGAAACAAAGTCCCATATAACTAGATAATGGAAAAGTCGTAGTATAAGTGATGGACAATGGGAGTGTTTGCGTGTATTAACTTCTATTTTAGAAATGATGATTTATTGAAGTAGAAGTAAAAATAGTTGAGAATTAAAAGTTGATAGTGTTTGAAAATAAAATCAGAAGTTGAGAATCTAAAGTTGAGAATTTTTGGTGCAAAGTTGGAAAAGTGATTATTTGTTTGTAAAAATCAAACTAGAAGAAGTAGAAATCTAAATCACCCAGTTGTATGTTTACATGTAATATAGTGTATTGCGTTGATTTGCATTTATTGCATCTCATGTCATAGCATTATTTTTAGATAAACATTCATTTTATGCATATATTATATAATATATTTTATATATTATTGTTGGAATTTGGTCTTGAGAAATGGGTGTTGACCCAATTTTGACTAAATAATTAAGTGGTTTCCATTAGTGTAAAATGGAATTAAATTATTTGTAAAAATTCTACTAAGAGAGTAGATGAGAATAGCATTTGGAATTTCTCAAACCGATTCGGATGAATGAAAAATTAATCTTTAGAGTTGGGCCATATCAATGGAATAAAATGGTATGGAAAATAGAAATGTGGGAAAGGAGAAATGCTCCATCCCACATAGGGAAAAAGGATGAAAAGTTTACTACTTTATATATCACATGAAGTTGAACATGGGTTTTGGC